>JAQOWM010000413.1:32500-85634 GCA_029041755.1 Resseliella maxima | reverse complement strand
TCCCTTTTTCATTCCCATTCCACTTTCTCTGTCGCTGTTTTCTAATGTTCAATGCAACAGCGATTCAATTTCTTGTTGGTTTTTAATGCGTACTCGCAGCGAAAATGCATCAACATATTTGCTGTAACATCACATTGCTTTTAATGTTCGTTTGCTTGCGGCTCATTGGCTATGCAACAACGTTTTATGCCATTCTATTATGTGCGCGAATGTTCGCGTTTACATTTGTTTATTCGCTTTCAACGACTTATTTAATTTAATTTCCATGTCGTAGAATTCGTTAATATTAATAATATTGCATGCTTTTGAATATTCAGTTGCACACACACACACACGCACACACACACATGTAAACTAAAATGATCGCGCGAGCATTCATATTGCATGTGCAATTTGATTAGCGTTGACTGTCGTCACCGGCAAACTTACCGTTGCACAAAATATCCAATGTAAAATGATGCACATACAACGCGTTTGGTTTATTTGACACATAGGAAAATTTGAATTAATTTTCTTTCGAATGTTTTCTTTTCGTCGTCGCTGCTGTCGTCGTCGTCGTCATCAACATCATCATCATCATCGTCATCACTGTCGTTGTCAAAACGTGCATCAAAAACTGGCAAAGGCGCAACGAATGTAAACATTTGAGACACAGCAACGAAATCCAAATAGCTTGAACAAATGCACACGAAAATAGAAAATGATTAAAACAACGATGCATTTTAATTAAAATTAGCGAGAAATGACGTCATTTCAGTAGCAATATAGTGAACGTAAAGCAAAACATGGATGCTAACAGTACATAAAAGCCAAACATATACAGATAGAGAGAGAGAGAGAGAGAGAGAGAGTGAGAGAGAGAGAGAGAGTGAGAGAGAGAGAGAGAGGAGAGAGAGAGAGAGAGGGATTGCGAGAGAGACAGAGAAAGAGACAGAAAGAGAGGAAGAGAAAGAGCGAGAAAGGGAATCAGTCCCAAAGTGGTACATATGAACATTAAACAGCGAATATTTGATGTGCAAAACGACCAAAGAGAAATATTTAAATTTACAATAACAACAACACAACTTTGTTTCCACTCTTCATTCACTTCACAAAGTCAATTTGATTTCACTTTAAACTCTCAAACAGCATCTTTTTGCACGCCCCAAAACGAAAATGACATTCTTCGCTGTTTGCTTAAACTTTTAGACTTCTAAATTATTTATATCGGCAAGTTTTGCAGATATTTTATGTTTCTCGTGCCATTTTAAAGTTTTGAGAAGAGTATGAGACTAATTTCTGTTTTACTAATATTAGGGTGGAACAATCATCTGAAGAATAATGACCACAGTGGAAAAATTTACTTTGAAAAAATGTCATACTCAATATCAGTTCATTGGTACCCTATTTCAAGCAGCAGTACGTTTTTCTTTTTTCTTTTTTTTCTTTTTTTTCTTTTTTTTTTCAATTAAACAACCTGAAAACCTCAATCACTTATAATATTTTTTTTTTTTTTTTTCATTTTACAAAAATAGTTGCAGATTCTATTTTAACAGAAAGCAACAAGTTGAAAAGATGCAAAATGGAAACTCATTTAAATTAAAATGATTTGCATCCCTTTATACAAAGGACTTGCGCATATATTTTTTTTCAAGGAATAGATATGTCACAAGCACAGTTTTATAAAGTGCAACTAAGACAAAAAAAAAAATTTACACGCGACAATGAATGAAAAAATGAGTAAAAATCGAAAAAAAAAAAACACATTTCATTAAATGTTACTAAAGAGTAAATTACTTCTCCGGAATGGAATATTTAAATATTCAACAAATACACAAATCCACTTTTAATCATTTTGTTTATAGAACATTTTTACGGAAACATTAATTACTATAAAATTTGAAACACAATACAGGGTGGACATTTTTATTACAAATTTAAACGAAATACAAAGAGCATTGATATCTTAGGTCCTCTGTATGCTCAGTAATAGAATTCCAATTTGAGAAGGATTGTTGATTATCGTTAAAGATAGAAAATTTGAAAAAAAAACGAAAAAAAATAATTGTCATGTTCATGAAAATATGAAGAATAGCTCGGATATTACTAGAAATGGCATTCGTAATCTAGATCTGTTGATTCAAAATAGTTGAAATATGATGGAATTAAAGTTTTATACTTCAAAGTTGAAAAATGTATAAAAAAAAAAATTGTCCTTTTCCGAAAAAAATTCGAACGAAATCTGTATTTTGTGTTGTTGTATATCCAAGAAGATAAAACGTGATTTTTCAACAATGTAAAAAAAAAAATCGACGTAAAATATTCTTATTTACACAATGAAGAAAAAAAACCATGTAAATGACAAAAAGCTCGGTGTGATGGCAAATGCTATTACAATAATAACATGATCATCATCATCATTATTATTATCGTTTTATACACATTGCAATAGAGGCACGTAGATTGTTTTTATTTTTCTGTGGAATCGGAAATGGAGAACAAAAAAAAAAACGTTAACCAATACCATATAGTAAAAGCGTTAAACTAAAACTATACGCTTATGAAACAGGTGATATACGTCTAGTGTTAAAAGCGAACATATTGCAATATTCATTTTTTATGTCCGTCGCTAAACAAATAAAAGCAATTATGTTGAGTTCGCGAGGTTATGTCACCGCGATAATATTTCAAAGTGATGTGAATACCTAAACGTTTTGTAATGTGTATATATTGACATGTTGAATGCTTCGCATTGGTCGAGCAAAAAATGTCTGATATAATGATTATGCGCTTTTCAAAGACACGTTATAAACTCATTAATAATGATTTACACTCAATAGTGTAGTATTAATATTCGGCATCATTTTCGAATATTTATTGATGGTGATGATTTTTGAATATAAACCACATCAAGACATAAAAATAGTGCAAATCAAATATTGAGACACGTAGACACTAGTATAGACACTATAGATCAAAGTTGTAAAGAAAATACCCAATCGAATTGTCCCAATTGTAAAAAATACTTACCAGAATAAAACCAATTATCGAATACATTCATCCGAACAACGTAAAAATATTGTTATGACAGATGTATTACATTTTATTTATAAAGAATTTAAATCAAGAATTAAATCCAACAATTTCGTACACCATGTACGACAAAATGTTCGATGTGAGATCAATATCTTTGAATTATGAATTAGTTACACTTAAATTCGATAACTATTCCCGTGTCATGACATTTTAGCCGATGACACAATCATCGCATTACTATAGTAACAGTGAATTGCTTAAGACATTACAGCTGTCGAAATTTAAATATTCATCGGAATCCCTACAAATAAAATGGTGAACATGGCACTTAAGCAATTTGACAAGCATTCTTGTCATTTTGCATATAAAAAAAATTACAAAAAAATAGCAACAGAATGTGGAGGCTTTGTCGTATGTTTCATTCTTTCCTATCCTCTCTCTCTCTCTCTCTCTCTCTCTCTCTCTATCTCTCTCTCTCTATCTCTCTCCCTCTTATTTTTTCCACTTCACTTTCATTCTCTTTCCCCCGACATGATAGGCGGCAATTCTATTTCTGCATCTGTTCATCGTGAAAATCTAGATGAAAGTCTTTTGTCATATTCGTTCTCGGAATTGTAAAAAAATGAACAAATATAGAATCTAACTATGAATGCACAAATACATAAATGGATCTATATATATACATATGGGCAAGATCCGAATCAAGTACATTTTTTTGAAGATGAAATATAAATTTTTAAGTGGAATGAGCAATTTCCTTGCATAAAGTTCATATAAATTCCCAAACATTGACAATATTCCGTATCATATTTTATGCAGTAAACCCTGAACCTCTCTCCCACTCTGTCATAGAAAAAGTCTAGGGGCTTACTACATGCAAAAATACGCATTTTATACGAATGATTCGCATGTTACAGCAAAATACGCATATGATACGTGAAGATTTATAATAATTCGCAATGATTAGCACTGATATGCGGTTTATATTCGAAACAAATTCGAAATGTTGAACGAATCTTGTGAAACAAGTGATTTTTTTTTCATTTCTCAGCCACGATATAGACAGACAATACATTTATGATTTACACTGGTGGCAATTTAGTGAAGATGCATAGTCAGAGTGGTATTTGAAATGACGATTTGTTTGTTTTCATTGTATGCATGTATTTGTTATATTCTCTGAATCGCCACCAGTGTGAAATCAATAATTGTATTGTCTATCTATCTATTTTTGCTGCTACATAGAATTGAACGATATTTTTAAATCTGTTTTTATGTTTAATTTTTATTTATGAAAATAAAATATATTTTAGATATCTTAATGGTTGGGAATTGGGAAAATAAATTACTTGTATCCAAAATCTCAATTTTATTTGCAACTGTGTTGTTCAGATTTGATTTATTATTTTAAACAGCAATATTAGTTGCAATGTGAAAAGTTCAAAGAAGAAATAAAAAATAATAATAATAAAAGAAATATTAATGAGAAGAAATTTCAGATTTATTATTTTGAATTGAAACTGTTTAATTTTTTTATTTTGGTGAAAATGTTTTCATTTGACTGTAGAAAAAAATGAGTGAGAAAATTGTATTGGAAAAAAAAATATTTTTGACATTTGATTGCCTTCAAAATAATGAGTAAAAAGAAAAAAAGATCGTCATTGTTTAGTTGTTACGGTTTAAGATAGAATTGATTTGCATCAGATACACAGGGATATGTATTACAAACAGCACTGACACGCAATATATGTATGATACGCAATAATTCGCAATGATACGTTTGATTCGTATTGGATGCGCATTGATTCGCATGATACATTTGAGTAGTAAGCCCCTAGGAAAAAGTGCATCGTATTTGAGAATGTATGTGAAGTATATTTATCCTTTGAATGATATTAAATATTAAATGAAAGAAATGCAAGAAACGTGATTGATTGAAACGAAAAAGAAAAAAAAAAATAAAAATAAAAGAATATACCCTGCCGTGCAAAAGTTTGGACACAATGCGTGTTTTTCATATACATTGACGTTTTTTGTTGCTCAAAAATTATATGAAGATGTAATTTTTTTCTTTCAACTTCTATAGAAGAATTTTAGTTCTAACTATAATCTTCATTTTCTTCTCAGAATAGAAATCTGTACCGTGACTCCTTCATGGACTTTTTCGGCCATATACCTGGAAATACCGAAAAATGGCCATTTTTATATGTAAATTTAATCGAACATTTTTCTGGCTTTTAAAAGTTCTTAAAGGAGTCACGATACAGATTTCTATTCTGAGAAGAAAATGAAGATTACAATTAAAACTAAAATTCTTCTATAGAAGTTGAAAGAAAAAAAAAATTACATCTTCATATACTTTTTGACCAACAAAAAACGTCAATTTATATGAAAAAGACGCATTGTGTCCAAACTTTTGCACGTCAGTGTATACCGTATTATGTTCGTCAGGTTTATAGTATAGTGACTAGTGACAAATAGAGCGTATTCGTTGGCTGACATAAATAAAATAGTTTTTATTCACGCTGCTCAAGTTATTTGCTGACAATCCACAAAAATGTCAATATTCAGTAGTTGTTTAGTACTTTTGCTGACTAACGTATAATTATGTAAAAAAGATGAATATCAGAATTGAGTTCATCGCTATCATTCTGCCACAGTTCGATTTTCTTTCGTTTGAAAATTGAAAGTATTTTGAATTATTCGAGGTGATTGCAAACACCTTCATTTATTCTATTGGTTGTTGTTGGCCAAAAAGAAAAAATACAACCGATTTTGTAGCATATATGATAATTTTGTAAGCAAAATTGATGGCAGAAATAGAGTTGAAAGTGGTGAAACGGTGACACTCTCTATAAATGCTGAGCATGGTAAAATTGGAAAAATAGCGAAAATAAAGTTAACTTTCGTTGTTATCGGGAGTAATACACAAAAAAAATTTGCAAATGAGAAATGGAGAATGAGAGCAAAAAGAAGAAAAATAGAGAAATAGATCGACAGAGCAACAAACAGAAATATACATTCGTTGAATAAAGTGTGTGCGAAAGTGAAATAAGAGTGTGAGAAATTGTGAGAGAAAGAGTGGATGAGCGTTGTTAGTACGTGAAAGATGTCAAATGGTAGCGAAGAGAAGCAAAAAAAAAAAAAATGTAATTTTCGTGTTTCGCATTCTCTACGGCAAAGCGAATAAATGAGATGCTTTTGACGTTGTTAGGTAATCGTATCTCGTTTTTATCTTCTCCACAAGCGACAATGACAGAAAGTAACGTTCTCTAACTTAGCAATATCCAATGAAAATCCAAACAATGACATTTCGCAAGCAATACACATTTCACCAACACCGTAAAACACTTGCACACGGCATTTCAGTATCTACATTTCTAAGAAACTAATGTTTTCGGCCAATTTATATGGCTTCTTCTATCCTACTATCGGAGGCCATGTTTTCCTTTGATTCTATTGTTATGCATGTCTTCTGATTATGTATTATCAATACGTATTATCAATTCATTCCATCATCATGCATAAATTTTATCATTGCGTATCTTGTTGCCATATCTCCATCGGTGGTAATCCATTTGTTCGACTTATATATTTTCAAAATGACTTCGCTTCTTCTTCTTCTTTTTCTTCTTTGCTTCTCACACTTTTAATATTTAAATTTTGCATTCTATCAATTTCGCATCGTGTCAAGCGAATAGAAAGCAACGTTTTGAAGAAGCAACAAAATAGAGTTAAAGAACGTTAGAGAGTAAGCGAGTGAGAGGAAGAGAGAGAGAGAGAGAGAGAGAGAGAGAGAGAAAGATCGTGTATGGAAAATGTGAAAATAAATAAGTATATAAATTTAAATGATAAATTTGAAGTGTGCGCGCGTGCGAAGAACACTGAGAACATCTTTATCAATGAAGAAACAACAATAACAACAACATGGAAAATAAAAATTCGATAAAATTGTTTTATCAATCTGTATTCTGTCACCCGTGCCAAACATATTCCGTGTTCAACATAGTCCTGAATTGGCACATCGATCAATCGAAATACATTAAATGCAAATTGAGAAATAATTTACTTGCTACTCGATCTGCCATTCAATATAGACTTCCTCTCTCTCTCTCTCTCTCTCTCTCTCTCTCTCTCTCTCTCTCTCTCTCTCTCTCTCTCTCTCTCCCCCTCTCTCTATCTCGATTTTTTTCTCTCTCTACTCTACTCTTTTTGTGTGTCGTTCTCACTACTCAACAAATTGTAAAACTACAACATACACAATTGACGTGTATCTGATATTTCATTGTGACTATCTAAAATGCAACATCCTTATTCATCTTGATTTTCTTTCACAAATTGTACATTTCTTTCCAATGGAAATTCTTTAAAAAACGACACAAACGTGTTGCGATTCTTGTACACTTTGATGGAAATTAATTGGATTTCACGTTGTTTCCATTGTGTCGAAACATTTCGCTGATGGTCGCTGAAAAAATGCCATTCCAAAATATTCGAAACAAATCGTCTTTACAGTTGAAAATGAAACAAAATAGAATCGGATGACAATAAGAAAACTCAATGAACAAGAACGATTAAATTTTATTGCAATGTATAGTTGAAAGGTCGTTCAGAACCAAAATAAAAAAAAAAATAAACAAGAATAGCAAAGTCTAACAATATATTTGGGTCAAGTTGATTTTGATCGAAATAAAATCATGTTCAATTTTAAAGTTAACAGTTTTACTTCATTTCGTTCACTTAAAACACATATTACCATGATGGTAATAACATCTACTGCATCGAGAATTCGAAAATGTATTTTTTATTTCATTTCTCCAATAAATCAAGTTTTATAAATGGAAATATGGAATTTTTTTTGATAGTAATGCATTTTGTAACGTACATTACTTAATTAGAGAATAATTTAATAATTGGACGAAATAAAGCTTGCGACAATTTTTTTTGTAGTCAATCAATCCTATAGCATTAACTAAACAAAGAAATTAACTCATTTTTTTTACGAATTTGTCATATTGATAAATTTACGTTAATTATCAACGAATTTTCATAATTATAATTCATACGAATATCTTTTTGCCGTTCAATTACATGAATGGATTGTCAATTTAGCCGAAATTACAATCTGAAATTAAATTCATTTATGAAATTAAAGCCACATTGTTGTATACATATTGATAATTGATATTGATATAGAATTAAGAATAAATTATGTCTATGACCCTTAAATGGTGCAATGTCAATGCAATTATCATTCGAAAAGGTCGATGCAATTATCTTCATATCAATAAAATTGAGAGAGAGAGAGAGAGAGAGAGAGAGAGAGAGAGAGAGAGAGAGAGAGAGAGAGAGAGAGAGAGAGAGAGAGAGAGAGAGAGAGAGAGAGAGAGAGAGAGAGAGAGAGAGAGAGAGAGAGAGAGAAAGAGAGAGAAAGAGAGAGAGAGAGAGAGAGAGAGAGAGAGAGAGAGAGAGAGAGAGAGAGAAGAGAGAGAGAAAGAAAAAACATATAAAAATAATAACTTTTCTGATCGGATTACACTTGAATAAATTACTAAAAGTGTGTGAATTGCATACCAACAATTATGAATAATTAATGAATGATCGATAAATGTTTGGGTGTGAAAGGAATAAAAAAAAACCACTCATGAAATATATATCATATAAATGATGTGCATTTATTGAGAAAATATGTGCGATGAAAAAAATGAATTTGGATTTTTATGGATTTAGTTTGCTCACATCATATAAATGTTTTAGGTTATCATTGTTTATAAATAATTTATACAAATTAAGTCTGATAATTTTTCACCCTTTCCATTTGGCCTCGAAAAAAGTGCACGTTCAATTTACGTTAATGGCTTATTAAGATTTATGGTGAATATGAGCTTTGTTTTTGAATAAATGAAGAGATTTCTGTTGATTGAAGATGGTGTACACCATGAGTATTGTATAGTGGCATATGCGTGACCTGATAAAACAAAAACTACAGACTTTGTTCCCCCGGCCTATAAATTTTATAATAAAAGTGAGAGATCGAGTGAGTTACCTTTATATTTCTCATTTTGCATGCGTCCACATAAATGTGTGTGTGTGTGTGTGGATGTGTATTGGCCCAAACTACTGACATTTCCCATAAAACAGATGAAAATTATGCCACTTGGTAAATTTGACGTGTCTTTTTCTCCATGTATCGTCCATTGGTTACACGTATGTTGGCCTCAGTATGTGTGCCATCCCTAGAGAAATTAACCGTATGAACGAGTGGAAATATGCATATTTTACCAAAAAACCGAGTTTATTGTGCAGAACAAGAAGTAGAATAGAGAGAGAAAGAGAAAAAAAAAGCACGAATCTAACAAACAATCTCTGGAGAGATTGGAAACTTCGTGTAGTGCATTTTTTTTTTCTCTCCTATATCCTCATGTCATATCACAGCATGGACAAAAATTCGAGTTTGTTGATAAAACAAACAAAAACCAAAAAACAAAAAAAAAAAAAACAGCGCAGCTGAGGAGATGAACATTTATGCACATTCGCCATTTTTGATTTTGTTTACTCAATGTCGGTTTGTGTGGGGTATAATTAAAAATTTTCGAAATGACACAAAATGTACGATGCTACCAATGAGTAAATAAACAACAAATATAATATGGAACAATTGAGCAAATGAATCAAGTTAACTGAAACTAATACTCTTGACCATATCAACTCGTCTATTATTAACTTGGATGATTTTCATTTTCATTTTCATTTTCATACGGATATACCGTACTGGTAGTCTTCGTATTTCTCTCCATAATTTGGCACATTTTGCTTAAAACATTTTCGGTTCCGAAACTCATCATTTATTCAGATGTACAATTTTAATGCAATTTCAGAAGAAAATATATGCCATCAATTTCATATCCAAGGCTACAATGAAATGGTTTGGAATAAACATAAAAATCGATCGCGTTCATTCTTCATTCTCATACTTTGAGATTGTATTATAATAGATAAGTATGGTGTGTGCTCCATCACACAAAAGCAGTTCAATTTAAATCATGTGTCTGGTAGAAAATAGTCAAGACTTTGAAAAAGCGGAGCTTCGAATTTTGCTAGAAATATGTGTGATGGAATGAATGCAGATGGATACAAAACAAGAGCATTGTTAAATTTTCAAATATTCGAACTAGATTATAAGTCAACCGAACAATAGGAATCAAGAAGAATTTATTGTCTGTAGACAAATATAGCATCAAAATTGAAATTCATGTAATTTGGTGGTGTTTATTTAAAGGTGCATCACATCGTATACATACAAACGTTTATTAGATTATAATGCACAATATATCGTGCTTCAGATGAATTTACACAAATGACTGTCAATTCTATGTTTCAATGAGCATTTTCTATTTTATATTCATTGAAACTTCAATAAAACTGTTAGCTCTGTTCATTACACAAATAAATTTCTTAACATCATTTGCAGAGATCTGAAATATGAACACACACACACACACACACACACACACACACACACACACCCAGAGGTCATTTATTCTTTCATTTGTTCACAACGTTATTGTGTGTGTGTGTGTGAATTTTTGGTGAATATTGAACAAAATTTCGTTTCCATGTTTGTCAATTTATCATTTAAATCATTTTAAATTACCAATGACACTACGAAGGAAATGATCTTCGTTAATTTATTTTGCTTTTTTACATTACAAAATAAAAGAAAACAATAATAATGCTTAAACAATGATGTCATATTTTAGTAAAATGGTTGAAAATCGGTATTGTAGCCCAGATGAAACATGACAATGATGATAATGAAAATTGATATTTATTCATTTTCGTCAACATGGCATAAATTTTGGTTCACATGCATGTGTCGTCGAAAAAATATATATTATAAATGTACAATTTCCGTAAAATGTCATCATGTGCAAGTGAAAAATGTTTAACAAATTATGATTTTCTCCATTTCTCTTTTTCCCTCACTCTTACTTCCGTTCAATCTATGTATTGTTGTGTGCAGGTGCACTCGAGATGCGTCAAAAGTGGGAAATGAATGATTTAAAACAGGTTGGTATGTCTATAAGGTTTCAAAGACAAAAAAAAAAAAAAAAAAAATATTGATGAAGACTTATTACGACAGCCGGTGTCTTGAGACTATATTTCATCGGAAAGACTCATAGAAAATGAGAAAATATGCTGTTGCTTTGCTCATTGCTAAAACGTGTATGTTTATTTTGTTGTGTTATTTTGAAATGTGAGTGTTACATTGAATCTCATCATGGTATGTCGAATGAATGGAAATGGATTTGATGGCTGGAGTGATGGTAGATCGGCGAAACAGAACCAACATCCTCCGACCGTGAAGCATATGGAGAAAGCATTTAAATAAAGTATTCAAACACGGAAGGAATATGTTACATCATGTGCACACAGTGCAAAGAATCCTGAATGGTTTCATTCCATTTTGAGAGTGAATTTGAGTGTCTGTGTGTGTGTGTGTGTGTGTGTGTGTGTGCATGTGTGAGTTTCTGTGTATGAATCACATATTTGTCGCATTTTTTTCTGTAACAAAGCGCATATATATGCGATGGCAAATTCTTTGCGGTGGCAATGGCAATTGTAATCACACTCAATATGATATGTAGCTAATTTTCAGAAAGATGAGCAAATGGCTGTTAATACATAATAAATGATGCCACTGAAGTGCGTCACTGAGCCACAATATGCACAAATTGAGATTTCTATTGAATGAATGGTATTTCTTTCTTCTTCTTCTTCTTCTTCTTCTTCTTCTCCTTCGTTTGTGCTGCATGTTAGCTAAATCAAAACAAATATCATGTTTCTTTTTTCCACATTTGCTTTGACACAGATTGAGTTCAAGAAATGTTCATGTTAAAAACCAAGAAATGTAATAAATTTAACCTCTGCTGAGAGGTGAAGAGTACGGTTGAAACGAATAAATATTGTTTACGCTCAACTGAGGTTTATTCATTTGAAACGTTTAAAGGAAAATCATAATAATTTTGCTGAGAAAGAAAAAAAAAAACCCAAAAAGTCAATTTTGAAACTTGATCAATTTAAACAAGTTGGTAAAAAAAAAAGTTTTCTCGTGTCATCGCATTCATTTGCATATCAAATTTCAAAACAATTAAGCGTGGAACGTGTAATTTGTATCTATTTGTAATTGTGTAGAAGACGAGTGTACTTAGAAGACGACTGTGAAGTAACAATTGAACAAACAACAACACCAATTTTATGAAAAAGGTATGATTTGAACGAGGTCTCTGCAGAACAATGCATGAATGAAATATATACAATCAAAACTAGACACCAACAAGGGCAAACGCTTCCGACAAAACAATGGTATGAAGAAATTGACGGAAATATGTGTGCACAGTTCATGGCTGTATGGCGGCTCTATGGTGGCTTTATTCATGGTAATAATTACAGTTTACTGTTTTTCATATGCCGTGCACGCTTTTAACAAACTATCATTTGTAATACAGTACACACAAGTGGAAATGGAGTGGAAGGCTTTTCGCTTTTACATTTTTCCTCAAAGAAATAGTGTATGTCAATGCAATGCAGAACGCATTATATGCCATGTCATTGTTTTATATGGTTGTGCAATTATGACGCTACATTTCATTGTTAAGAGAAATGACGTAAATGGAATGGAAATGAAATTAAAAGCAGATACAACGAGCACTTCACACATACGCCAAAAACTCAAATTGATCTCCATCATAATATTGGAGATGTTGATTTTTGTGCCCGTACAACACATATTTGTTTATTTAAGCCGCATCTCCCCCCCCTCTCTTTCTCTCTCTCTCTCTCTCAAACTTTCTCTCTCTCTCTCTCTTTCTCTCTCTCTCTCTCTCAATCTCTCTCAATCTCTCTCATTTTCACTATGTATATATGTATTTCACATTTATGGCACACTTGTGCTCGTAACATTTTGCCTTCGTGTGTTGATGATTCGAAATCAAAGCATTCTATTTCGGTTGTTGCGGTAGAGATGCAATTAAATGGTTTTTGGTGCGATTCTACGCTGCATCAAATTACCATCACACTTCAAATTACCTTTACAGTGCTCAATTGAATCCATAAACGTACATACATTCAATGCCAGCCAAGCTTTTCTAATGAATACCTTTTCGATGTAACGCAACTCCCTCCCTCTCTCTCTCTCTCCACCTCTCTACCTCTCGCTCCCTCTCTCTTTTTTCCTCTCTCTCAGTCACTCTCTTTATATTTAATCGATGCCGCATCCAGTTTCACTTCTTGCATCAAACCATTCATTCATTATGTACAAACGACAAACACTAAACGTAAGATTATCAATTCTTCAGCACAGATATTTCCGCACGCAGACAATCGCACAAAATAGTAAAGGCATTTGTGGTTATTTCATTTTAAATTAAAAGGAACTCATTTGATAGCATGCAGAATCTCTTCATGCACTACTCGCAATTCCACCATCATTCGTTGGATAAACGAATGAAAATTGTATTTGTGCGTGCTCAAGAACACAATGCAATACAACTTGGAAAATTTTATTATGCAATTGAAATGGGTTTCCGTGATTGTTTATTAATTAGTGATTTTGCCATGTCATTTATGTTGATTGTTATCTCATTTCTTGGTCATACCATTTGCAATATCACAAATGCTGTCAAAAGCACATTTTCATCCATTCATTGTAATTATTATTAGTTATCATTACTGACGCCACCATCGTGAACAATGTCATTTACAGCTTTTATGATAACTGTGATGCTTTTCGATTTTCCATCGTTCTTAATGGTTTTCTATTTAATTTAATTGATCATTCACATTCAGAAGAAACCTTTTCCCAGGTACTCGGAATTAAAATCGGTTAAAAGGACTCACAAATGACGACTAAAAGTGTTTTACTAATGTGTTTACTGAAAGTGTTAAAACTGATAATGTTGATCAAAATGAATTTAATTTTTTATTAAGATTAGCTGATTTTCACATTTCAAGGGATGATTTTCAAGGTTTTTATTACAGAAATATCAGTTGTATGTTGAAAAATAACGAAATACGTTGAGAAAAAAAACACTCGATTTGAAAAACTTGAATTTTCTCTCGAATATGAGGCTCACTTGTTTTTCCGGAAATTAAATGGAATTTTCCTATTACAAACAATAGTTTTTTAATATTAATGATTTGGAAAGTGAAAACAAATAGCTGAAAGCAATTAATTGGTATCGATTTAAAGTTCAGTTTGAAAAACAAAAATGGTTTTTTATATAAAGAATTCAATGAATTTGAACTGTGATCAAATAATAAAACTAAATGTCTGCGGGCTTTGTATTCATTTGTACCAATTGTAAATGTTACAAATGTACAATTCAAACGATGTTTCAACGAAGGGTTGCTGATCTGATGAAAATCACCAAACATCTCTTATTTGAAAGCCGCATTTCAACAGCTATTCGTTTAAATCAATCAATATGGAAATGGGAAGAAAAAAGAGAGAAAGAGAAAGTAAGAGAGAGAGAGAGAGAGAGAAACGACATTCAATAGCAAAAATCAATTCGAAACACATTTCCTTCATTACACATGCATAGGCAACAAAATAACAATAAAAGAAAACGATTTATGTAAACAATTTATTATTATGCTGAAAGAGATATGTTGTGTTTTGTTATTTTGTTATTTTGTTTCTTTTTTCTTTTTTCTTTCTTTTTCTCTCTCTCGCTCTCGCTCTCGCTTTCTCGCTCTCTTCAACGAAACCCGTTGTTTTATCCGCATTCAATTGTTAAAGATCCGTTTGGTATGTTTGTCGAATTTAGAGAGAAAGAAAAAAATTTGAATTGCATCAAGCGTTAAACAAATAAAATCACTCAAATAGATTGATCGAAATGGAGAAAATGTTGTCAAACTGGTGTCGATGTGAACGACTAAGCATTCATTCATTGAAAATGGATACGCTCAATAAGTTTCAACCAATTTCACTCCCTCTCTCTCTCTCTCTCTCTCTCTCTCTCTCTCTTGCCCTCAAACCTCTTCCTTCCTCTCTTGTACGTCATCATTTCCATCCATCCATCCATTCATCCAACCAACCAACCATTTGCCATCATCATCTATCTTCTCATCTCTCACTAAGCCGGACTATCGCATTTTGTCCTCAATCGAATTGTGTGTTTGCATTTGTTTTTATTATTTAAATAGTTTTTGATGGTGCTCTTCTGCATTGGATTTAGTCTGAATGCGCGCCTATCTGTTACATTCAATGGACATTTTATTAGACCATTCAAATTAAGTGAAATGCAAACAAACGGCAAGATAACAGAAAATTCGTAATGCACATCCAACGAGAAATAGCCAAAGCCAAAGCAAATACAAACAATCAAGCAAGCGGTAACAACAAACGTGCAACGAATATCTGCATCAGCTGAATTTTACCGAATTATTCTCTCTATCTTTTTTTTTTCATTGTCGACATTCATCGGGAATTGTGCAACATTTTTTTTTTTTTTACATTTCCATCTCTTTTTTTCGACTCATTTTGGTAATAGTTTGATTTTATTTGCGACAGATACACTTTATCTTTTTATTCGAATTGTAAACGATTTTTTTTTTTTTTTGTCTTTTGGTGATGCGTTTGGGACGAAGAAATACACAATGTATGTTTGTATAGTTTGCTGAACCAATTCAATGGTAAGCGTAAAATTCCGTTCGATTATTTTTGTGCCGTGTAAATTTATTTGGCTGCATTTTGTAATATTTGCTTTTGTTTTGTAATTTATTCGACAATTGCTCTTCGTTGAGCAGCCAATCCATTATTTTCGATTTGCAACAAAAATTGGGACAGAATGGAATGGTTTGGAATCGATGCGATTTTCTTTTTGGATGGTACATTTTTAAATGTTTACCGCGCACCGAATCCTCTGATATGGCACAAAGTGAGATACAAAATGAAATAAAAAACAACAACCAAATGACGAAACTAGGAAAAAAAATGGTATTGGAGCGGCAAATCAACAGGAAATGATGCACATATTTTCCGCCATACAAAATGCACACCAAACTGTCTGCATTTTTGGAAAACAGGAACAAAAATTCAACCAACCAAAAACCACCAAAAAAAGATGACCACATTTCAATGCAAAGCGCAAAAGAGAAGAGGAAAAAACAAAAAAAAAAAAAAAAAAAAACAACACACACACACACTCGGCAGTGTGCAAACAGTGGTGCCAGTTGAGTTGAGAAAAAAAATATGTCAACCATTTCAACACAAACACATGACGACAGTGACGGCGACGACGACGACGACGGACGGACCGACGAATGGGGAAAAACTTTGTGGATCTGTTCACTTATTTAAAGTTTTTTATGCTTTTCGTTCTTTTTCCTTTCTCTCTCTATCTCTTCTTCTTGCCCATTCTTTCCATATTTTCGTAGTTGCAACAACGATTGGTGGCCATGCACACTATTTGTGCATGTTTTGCGATTCCCTTTAATGTTGCGAATGCGGTGGCATTCATGCATGATGCTGACATATGAGTTACTGTCATTTTAGTACGTTTATTTTTGCTCCAATTTTCTAGATCTTTCTACCTCCAGCTCTCTCTCTCTCTCTCACTCTCTCTCTTTCGTTGTCCCTCTCTCTCTTTCGTTGTCCCTCTCTCTCTCTAGGAACCTTTTTACCACCGTGCCCCAAACCATATGTTATCCTTCACATAAAATGTTCAAAAATTGTTTGATTCCCTCTGCATGTCGTTTTTTTTTGTTGTTGTTGTTATTTTTGTGGCATTTTTTTGTAGATTTTTTTCTGAATGAGCTTGTACAACATATTCCCATTTCAATTTTTTTTTTTCAACCTCTACGAAAGCTTAGAATTTTATATACACATAACATTACCTACATTTTATGTATATAATTGAATTTTGAGTTGATTTTTTCTTTTGCGAGATTCGATTTCAATTTGATTCGTTGAAAAATGATGCTATTTAGTTGTGAAACAGGTCAAAGGACACCGAATGCTGCAAAACGTTTTTTTTCTTCTTCTTCTTCTTCAATTTAAATAAATGTTGAAAATCGGCGATACATCTGCAATCGGTGTACTATTTAATCACTTTCAAAATACAATTTGCCATGGGCACATCACATTGCCACTGTTAAATGCGTATCATTGATTTTTATCATATCATAAACATACAAGTGTACACAACAACTTGAAATCAAAACATCATTTCTAGCATCAAAAAGTAGTAAGCTTATTACTGAATCGAAAATTTCTGTTACTAAATCGAAAATCAATTGAAAATTATGTAAATGAAATTGCATTTCGAATCAGTGGTCCAGCTTCGAAATGTGTATGGATATTAGGGTCAATTTGTGTATTTATATCCAATTTCAACGCCATCAACGTAGCGATAACATTTTTTTCCTTTTTCACTCTCTCTCTCTCTCTCTATCTCTCTCTCTCTCTCTCTCTCCCTCTCTCTCTCTCTCTCTCATCCAATATTTGGTTGCATACTAATTTTTATGCTGAACGAGTTTCATGTCATCAACTGACTACCTTGATTCGTGACCAACTTTGAATATATATCTATCATTACTTTGGTTGGTAAAATCTGTTTTTACTAACACGAATCATTTTATGGCCGCATGTATAGCACATAAATCAAGTGTTTTTTAGCATGTATCATTTCTTTCGATAGTTGTAATATCTTTTCTCATTCGCCCCGAAGCCTGATGTTCGACCATCTTTTTTTTTCTCTTTTTTCCCCACTCTGTCTTGGTTTTAAAGTTCGTTTTTTTTTTCATCTGTAACGATTTTTGAATTTATGTAGCACACGCTAGACTTTAACCATTTCATGTTTTTTTTTTTCACTTCCATTATAAATATCATCGGTTGAAACCAAAAAAAAAAAAAAAATGGATAAGGACGTGGATATGCATGAGCAATGTATAACCCATGCTCAATATTACACGTGGCAAAATGACCCTTTTTCACGGATTAAAATTCACTCAAACATTATCATCTCAATTTTGAAGCTGCGAAAACCTTTGTGAATGTTGATGTTTTTGTATATATGTGTGAAGCTAGGGAAACTTATCTCTTGCAAATATTGCAAATCTATTCGCATGTTTATTGTAATTCGCAAATGTTTCACTAATGCGAATGTAAATTGCAAATGCGATTAAGAAACTTTTGACATCATATTTGTAACTGAGTAAGACTTGTGAGTTGTTCACGCATTCGCAATCAATCAATATAAAATACATGCACGCATTCTCTTAATGAATTCGCGAAATGAATTTTATAAAAGCCCCTAGATATAAAACGTTGTCATCGCTTTTAAAATTATTTACGTTTGTCTCTTAAATCGACACTGTTTTCCAAACCATCATCCATTTGATTATGATATGCATTTGCAAAATGTTTGAATCAACTCTGTCGCCAATCAAGAAGTGCACATAATATTTTTTGACATACATCTTGTGCTGAGTGCTATGTTGACGATGATATGGCACACTTTATGTTTCACATCATGTTCATGTGACACTTTGGATAAATGGTTGTATTTTTGTTGGTAAAATGATTTAAAATCATTTCATTTCCTCATTTCCCCATTTCAAGAATATATACTAAACATGATGAACACCACTTTCATTCTGTACTGTGTGTGCATTTATACTTGAATAAATGCACTTTTGAATTTATAGAAACATAAGTTTCGACAAGGCATTTCTGTGTTTGTTGTTTACCAACTGTTTAATTTTCATGGACGAATATTTTTCAATGGTTTTTGATAGAGTATTTTGCTTGTTCTATAGCAAAATATTTCACATCATTCATTCTAAATCTCTTAAATTTCACAAAAGAGAATCTATGCAAAAGACTACATCATTTAGTCAGAAATATATATTGAATTCGATTTCATATAAATTGATTCATTAAAGACATTTCTGACCATATTTATGATTTATTGAACGAGTTCAATTTTGGGCTCTACATTTCATTGAAATACAAAGCAGAATCTAGTTTAAATTAAATGGAATTAACAATAAATACTCTTTTGAGCCATGTTATTTAACCTAAATCAATTGTATTTGAATGATTATTGCTCGAAAATTCTTTTATTATATTGAGCTCAATTCCAAACCTATTGGATTTGTTTTAACTTAAAAATTATTGTAATAATTTTTCGATTGGAAGAGTGAATGAAATATTTTATTATTGAAAATGAGTCACAAAGGAACATTTTAAGTGGTTTTAATTTGCTTTTAACATTGCTTATAATCATTGATTGTGTTAAAACCTATGCACACTAACTGGATTGAAACAACTTTACAAAAAAAAAAAAACATATTAATTGTATGATAATTTCTGTTTTTATTCTCATTTGTACCGTATTTTATCTCAACCAGCAATTAAACTTAAAATAAATCTAGTCTTTAAATCAAATAGTTATTAATTTCTTAAATAAATTGAACTAATTCAAACTAATTTCAAATCATTTAACTAATTTAGAAATTCTGTGAAAATCGTGTAGCATGTCTCATAATTTGAAACAATGTTAATAAAAGTTTAGAATAAACTTGCAGCTTATTTCTTTCGAAATGAATCTGAGGGGAAAAGCTTTTTTTTTTCATTTTTATCATGTTTGTAATAATGAAATTTAGTATAAAAAAAAAAATCCTTTTTTCCTTCGTGCTTTGAGCTTCCGAAAAATGTCCCTGTGACAAAGCATATAACATAAGCTCATTTTATTTTCTATGAGTAAATTATGCTTTTAGCAATAAGCTTGTGTGTAATGAGCTTTTCGTATCTTGAGATGCTTTTGAAAGTCTCTTTATAGCAGTTGGTTAAATTCTTGACTTTAAAAGTTTTACTATAAAAAGTTTTGCAATTGTGCTTTTTATTCATTTTCACTCATGTTCCTCCCATTAAAATTCATTTCTCCATTTAAAATTCATCGTAATCCTCCCGTGTTGGTTGAAACTGCGCATGTACCGCAAATGAATTTTCCATGTTATTCATTCATCGCAATGTAACCGATAACACGAATCTTGTTGTAAACGGCACACCATAGGTTAGTTTATTGTAAACTGTGTCAAAACAATTTGTTCATTTTGACTTCAAAAAAAAAAAAAGCAGAAGCAACATTTGTTCATTCATTGCTTCGTATTTTGAATCATTCGCAATGTCAATGTTGGAGAAAGACCTAGACTCGTTTATATGTGTTCATCTGAAGATATTTGTGTATGTATATGTTGATAAAATCAACAGCGGTTTGGTTTGGTTCTTGGCTATGCTAAAATAAGTGTTTGCTATAACGATATATTTATTCAATGAGAAATTACGATGAACATGAACGGCTCGCCAATTTTCTTTCTCATTCACACTATCATTGTTCGCTCCACTTGTTCGCTGGTTTTGCTTTTTATCGCTACTGTATGTTTGCCGCTCACAGCCGCTGTGACTGTTTGTTACATATGAATAGATGGGTGAATTGGTTATGTATTGGTGTTGAGCAATCTCTGTTTGTATTGAAATCGGGAAAAGAGGAAAATATTGTGAATGGTAGTCAGTCGTCGGTTTTTGATCGAACGTAGTGCATGTTTATTGGTTAGACTTTGTGTCCTTTTACATCATTTTCATCACATCGAAAGCACAGTATACCAACAATTCATTTCAATGCAATGGAATCAATGAAAACAGCAAATAATTCAAAAGAAATAAAAAAAGAAGAAAAAGAATGAAAAAATATCATGAAATTATTACAATATTTCATTGTCAAATTTGATTCATAGAATTCAATTTGATTGATGTGTAAAGTCATAGTGAATTGTTCAACGAATTATTAAAGGTGAATTATATTTCAATGGAATTGTAAAGTAGCAACTGAAAAATGAAAACAGTGAATCACATTTATTCAAATTCATTGACATCGTTTGATAAATAATTATCTATGTGAAACATTCTTTGTTATGAATAAATTGAAAATTGCGTTTTTGTGTATAATAAGTGTCTCTCTCTCTCTCTCTCACTCTTTCTCTGTGTATGTGTCTACATGTGGAATGCGCCTGTTTCATGCAAAGTGATAATTTTGTGGTAACATCCAAATAAAAGGAGTCATTATCGTTGGCTATCTGCCGTTTTGTGAACATAAGCATTAAAATAAAAGCCAAAACCAAATGATGTGCGATCCGATTGTCAATTCAATGTAATAGCATCGATTAAATCGACTGTATGTGTTATGTTCATGCTGTGTTGAGCAACATTAAATTATATGCCTGAAATTCAATAGAGAAAGAGAGTAAAAACGAGTGAAAGAGTGTGAAAAAGAGAATGAGAAAATGTGATTTTGTATTTGGGCACGTGTAAACGATACAGATACACTGAAACCGCAATTTACAATCCAGAAAAGTTGTATATGAAATGACCAGATGTTGATAGCTGTACACATCACATACTGCAGGTAAGAATGTAATCAATCATATGTAAAGTAAACATACGAAAGCGTTAAGGGCAAAAACGTGAGAGTGAAAGATAAGTGAATTTTGTTTTTTTTTTTCTTTTTCATTCGTTATTGCTATCTGACCAAAATGTAGTTGGTGTTCAATCAATAAAATACCATAAATTGATGCAATTTTTCACAACTGACATCGATCGACATTCTACCAGATGATTTTTTTTTTCTCGCTTGAACAGTCGATTTAATAACAGGTAAAAAGAAATAAAAATCGGCACTCATCGATTCAACGCCAAGGTAAAATGTCGATGGCACTTGCCAACAACTAAACTGCAAATCGCCTCTGGTTCTTGTAAAAAAAAAAAAAAAGCGAAAAACTGAATTTATTCTCAACGTTCAATTCGGTCAGTTTGGTTATCAAAATCGAATCTGTAATGAAACGAAACTTATTGAATTGACACACATGGAATAGTGCCAAATGGAAACAGAATTACGATTGGATTTTTTTTTTCTCTCGCCTGTCCGTTATACGAGCGGCAAATCACTTTTTCCATGTTGAACTTCATCTTTGTCTAAGCCGGGAACTGAAAAAAAAACCGATCGACTCGGCAAAAACTCGAAAATATTCTGATGAAAGTGGATAAATAATAAAAAAAAAACACACGCACACACAAATACCGGATATTTCTGGGCGTAAAAAGTGCATCGAAAATATGCGGCAAGTAAAAAAAATAGAGAAAATTGGAAGGAAAGATGGACAAAAATAACAAATAAAACCGATTCGAATATGTCGAGAGTGGGAAGGCTATGCATTTCGTTGTGATGAACTCAGTCCGAGAGTCTATATGTGTGTGTGTCAGTGCGAGCGCGCATTTTTTTCATTAGTTCCGCTACACTAAACACTCAAAATAACTGAACTTAAACACTTTAGAATACTTTGCAAAAGGCACAAGTAGCAAGAGTCAAAAGAAAAAGTTTCCATTTTTCCAACAGCAAAATGCACTTTGATGTAATGCGAAAATATGTCTTTCGTTCGAGCAATATTTATTTTCATCAATAATGGAAATATCAAGCCAATGATATATAAAAATAGAACATCTGAAAGATGAAGTCGTATGCTTCCCATTTGAACAACACAAAACTTTTACTCTCTTCAAAGTAGTTTAAGATGTGACTTGATGTCGATGTTGTCGTTGTTTTTGCACACTTTTTTTCTACGTGGCTGTGATTTCTTGTACATTTTTATCATGCGTTTTATCCATGGATTGTGTGGTATTTGGTTTGAATGTTTCATTCTCTTTTTTTCGAGTGTCTGTTCATTCTCTGTCGTTATTTTTCTTGGGTTCAGCATAATGAAATTATATTGACAGGGCTTATGGACGTAAAAAACCAGAAAATGTTTCTCAACACGACTAGAAACTCGAATCAAGTTAAATTTAAAAGTGAAAAAAAAAACACACACACACACACGCTTGACAACCAGTTAAAAAGAGTATGACAGTTCTGCATTGGGTACAATCACATTTTGTATGAACAGACATTCTCAATCCACCAATAAATTTGTGAAATAAATTGATATTTCACTCGCAGCAGTTAAACTTAGTGTGACTGAAAACGGTTACAAATATTTTGCACAACAATTTGCCATCTGCCACATCAAATTTACATTTTCTCTCTCTCTCTCTCTCTCTATTTTCCCCTTTCTCTTTCAACCTTCCATCTCATTTTCTCTCATTCTCTCTGATTCCCTCTCTTTCCCTCTCTTTCCATCTCTTTCCCTTTCTTTACCTCTCATTCCATCTCGGTTTCTTTATTCCATTTTTTCTCACTCTATTTTGCCGTTCTCTTCATTTAGCTTTTGTCGATCCGCCAATTATTTTTCTCAGAGTTGATCGTCTCAACTACTGCTCATCTCTGGATGATTATATTAGAATCTGCCTCAAGTTCGATTTACCACTTAGACAAAAAGTGTAACAAATTTATATGTCAATGACAATACTAGAAACACCATCATATATTTCAACGTGTTTGAGTGCTTGTCCTTATCGAGTGCAGCAAAGCAAACGTGAATGCGCGTATAATGACATAAGTTTATTATAACGGCTGTTCTAACAGATAAAGTAAGAGCTTTTTTGATGAAAAATAAAACGAGAGAAATGACAAGAAAAAAAAAAATGGCGACTTGAGAAAATGAAAATAAATGCAGATGTATAATGTGCTTAGAATGAATTCTACCACCGACCCACCGACCGACCGACCGATTGTCCAAAAATATAAAAATACACTCTCCATTCAAACATGAAATTTAAGCGAACGTCTTGCCATTTTTTGTGCCGAACAATGTCGCTTGGTATGCTAGATAAAAAGCAACTTTGTCCAAGAGAAAATGAAAGAAAAAAACCAACCCCAAAATGCTAATAATATGATGAAGCTTCATAATATTTCATGGTACGTGTTTCTTTTTTTTCTCCACGTCTCATAAAGAAAAATATCCAATATGTACATATAATATTGTGCAAAGAGACAGAAAAATGCTTTTCAAAATTCACAGACAATGTCGCATATTTCGTGTGTAAATGAAACTTCCATGGCCATATGTTTTTTTCAATCATATTTTTTGTCTTGTTTGGATTTTTCGACAGATGAATATTTTTTTTTTTTTTTTTTTTTTCATTTTTCAAACAATTTTTCCCGGCGCGCATCGCATCAAATATCAAAGTAAATTTCGTGAAAATCATATATCTTTTCTCCGCCTTATGCACAAAATAAGCAGACTTGATTGCATTCATCAAATATATTATTTCACATGCATAAGTAAATTGGATGCGTTTATTTGAGACGATTTTCCCTTTATCTCTCTCTCTCTCTCTCTCTCTCTCTCATTCTGGCAAAATTTCCATTTTCTTTTTTTTTCGGTTCAGCGGTGATGCCACACTTTGATATGACATTTTTCCATCAAAACCATATCGCGCGCACTGTATTTTTAACTGCGTATATATTTGTGTGTGTGTGTAACCATGACCATTACGAATGGTTGCAAAGTATACTGAAGCAATTTTTGGTATATTTTGTACAGTGAAATGCTTCTTGCCGCCATTCATTTATTCGGTGTTGTAAATCTCTTGCGGGCGTGTATTTGATGGTGTCAAAAACAAATGAATAAATTGAATCAAGCACTTTGAAAATGTGATGCTTTGAACCAAAAACATGTCTTTCACAAGTCAAAATGTTGAAATTATGATAAGTTACAAACATTGGCATTCTAATAAAAATATCAAATTTTAAATGGCTGATTATTGCCATTGTGATTGTCATTGTTTGGACATAGTTGCTTCATTTTAAGATGTATTGTTTAATTTGAATAGATTGTGTGTGTGTGTGTGTGTGTGTGTGTGTGTGTTTGTGTGCTTTTTTTCTGGGAGAGAAGGCCGAAGTTGTGCTTGTTGCGAATGACCTATTTTTCAGAAGAACATTTTAACAATTCCACAACTACCAAGTAAAACTTGTGTTGTAAATTGTATGCCCTACGCAATTTCATGACAAAGCAACGAATCTTGAGTGATAATAGCATAAGATATGGTTTTGTGTGGAATGATGAAAACGATGTTGACTACTTTCTCTCTTTCTACTTCGTCTGACATTATGTGTATATTTCGTTTATTGTACTTTAACATTTTCGGTTAGACTCTGTTTTCCGACAGTTGAACGCGTAGGAATGAATGGCCATGGTGTTGAACGAACAAACGCAAATTTGCTTATGGATGTAACGTGAAAAAATAAATATTAGGAATGAAATGACGAAAAGAGAAGTTTGAGAGGAAAGAGAAAAATAAAAATGATTTTGTGAAACGACTGTGACCCCTGATAAGCAAATGAGACTGTGTTTGTGTATGTGTGTGTGTATGCTCTCTCGCATAGCACCAAACAAAGTAAGCAATGCTAAGCGTATTTTACAACGTCTTTTTTTTTTCTTCTTCTTCTTCTTTCTTTTTGATAAACTTACTCATATTACAAACTTCAAACTGGGCGAGAGAATTTAACCGAATCTCATTTCATTCCAAGCTTATTTTAGATGACGTACTCACTGGGGACGTGATGTAAAGCGATATTATGTATATATATATATATATATATATGTCATGATACCCGAATACAATTTATATATTAAATATTCTTGATTTTTAACAAGCATATTTTTTTTTAATATCTATTTGCTTTGCGCAAAAATTCGTGCTGATGATGCTGTAAGAAGCAGAAAATGAAGAAAAACGAAAAAAAAAAAAAAAAAAATAAAATAAAAATGAACATTTTGCACGCAACAAATTTCAATACATATTTCAAACTCAATTTTCATCCGTTAACTGTGCACTGTCTCATTTGCACTGCTTTAGGCATTATTTTCCTTATCGTTACATTAATTTTTCTAGGCTGAATTATACAAAAATGTTTACTGCCTTTAATTTGATGTTGTCACTCACCGACTTTTTCGATTATAATTAACTGAATTGATTCAACAGACTGTAATTTTAACTTTGAAAATTGTGCACAAAATCAGGCACACACGGTGCGCAACAACAACGCTTTATCATCTATTCACTTTTTGAATCGTTGAAAAACTTTTTTTTTTTTTCACTTTTCGGGAAAAGAAAAAAAAAAAATTAAAAAGTTTCACATCATTTTGGATACTTTTGCCAAAGACCAAGTTTCACAATTTGAAATATGATTTGTGTATATGCGTATGTATAGATTATTAAACATCAAATATAGAAGCTCTCTGTCAAATATGATCGAAATATTGGCTAAATTGCCTTTCCACTCAAAAATTTCAAATGCACAACAATTTTCAGGAGAACCGGAAAAACTTTTCCATTGTCTGTTAAAGAAAAGAAGATAAAAAAAAAAAAAAATGAAATGAACAGAAACGATGTTGAATCTAACTTCGATTTTCACTTGATAAAAAAACAAAATCTCTTTTATATTTAACATCGTGCAGCGAGTATATTAAAATATTTGATTATATAATATTGAAGAAAAATTCGACTAAAAATCGAGAGAAAAAGTAAACTTATTCGAGAGAATTTATTCGAATATAAATTTGTGCAAAAGAATTTCATCAATACTGAAGAATTGAAAATATTTTTCATTGGAAATTATTTGAACATTTCGCTTGCGGTAATGATTCGGATTAAAATTGGATTAGTATTATGTAATAGAAAATTGTTCATTTTGTTTTTAGAAATATCAGTCAGTAGCAATATATTTTGCGAAATGAAAATTCGAACTATTAAATTTCATTTTTACTTGAGATTTCATATATGAATATTTGCACCTCAATCAATTGATATTTTTCGCCCATTATTCATACCGTTTGGAATAGCATTTATAATTAAAGATTCGATTTGGTTTCAACTTATATCAATATATTGATTTAAAAAAAAAAAAAAAAAAAAAAAATAAAGCACATACACTTGCATTGTCAATATTAATACAAACAACAAATTAAAAAGCTGAAAACTTCATGAGTTTCAACTAGAAAAACACTTTTGTGCAACAAAATCGCTTGTGGAATATATATTTATTAAAAATGGATTTTAAATAAATATTTAAATGTGCAAACAAAGAGTAAAAAAATAAGCAAAAGATAAAACATTTTATCAGTTCAAAAACTCTTATCCACAAAACATTTGAAAAAGAAGTATCAAGATGCAATGAGAATATCTTGAAGAAAGTAATATTTTGTTTTGAGTGTCTTTCTACCGAAAACAAAAAACAAAAGACTAGAGAAAATAATATTTTGATGTGAATAATTGAAATTGAAAGAATTTCTGAGAAAAGTAACGGATTTTTTCTTTTTTTTTTTTTTAAATGTTTTCGATCTTTGTTCTTGTGTTTTCTGTTTTGTATAAACTTTGATTTCATGGAATCCAAAAAGTAAAGCATGAATAATGTTCTTATTTAGAATGATGATTTTTTGGCATGGTTCATTGATTGACTGATAACAATTATTGTAACATTTAATGAGTGAAAATCCCATGCAAAACAATCGATTCACTTTATATCAAAACATTCGGTAAGTCAAGAAATGATAATAATAATAACACGCGAAGAGAAGAGAAGTGAAATTTTGAAAAGAGAAGAGAAAAAAAAAATGCAAACTCACATAGATAGACACTTTTTCCAGCGAAAAAAAAAAAATAATCAACTGAAAGGTGAAATGTTTTCTGTTTTGTGTGCCATTGACATGAAATGCTAGGAATCTCAAAAACCTGCAGACAAATCTTCACGCAAGACAGAGAATGAGCGAGCGAGAACGATGGCGAGTAAAATATGAAAAAAAAAAACAAAAAACTTTTTCCAGTCATGTTTTCGAGCATTTGGGATTGTGCGCAAACTTTTCCAACAAATTGTTCGATTTGTTTCATAGGAATATTGATGTTCTATTAAAATGCTGTATCATCGCTAGCAATTTGTTTTATCGAAGCCTTTTCTTCTCTATCTTCATTGTCAATTCACGTTTCATTTTCTCGTGGGACATGGCACAAAAATCTTGCTTGTACGTGAAATCCACACCTTCGCCAATAGCACACATAATATTTGAACTATATAAAGGACAGTTGTCACATGTAATATTTAATATGAACGTTAAGTGGAGAAGTGAAATCAAATGAAAAATTCAAAAAAGGAAACCAAAAACTTGGTTGCATATAACATGGCAAAAGGATTATGCAAAAATATCAGTTGAAAAGTGACAAATAAATACATTTTTGTTTCAATTTTCTCGTAAAATTCAGCATTCATTGTGATTTAAAACTTTTTCCATTGCCAAAAACATTCAAAAGTTTTTCTCTCACAGTTTCAAAATATTCATAATGAATTGATTCATTTTGAATCAAATTTCGTATCATATTTCAAATTGAAATTTTCAATCAAAAATGAAGTGCATGCCGAAATCGAAAATTCGTTCGAATATAGGCTTACAAAGATAAGCGTTTTCATTCGATCAATTGAAATCAATTAATTAGCTTTATGAAAGTTTTATCTCACAGCGCATTCAAAGCTTTAAATTCTGTGAATTTTATTTGCACTCATGACAACATGTTTCGAATGATTTTATGTCCCTATGTCTTTCGGATAAAATGAATGCCACATCAATGTCGACATCAGATCCATCATAGCTTTTATGTAACACAATAACAACTTTTTTTTTTTTATCTTTTATTAGCTTACTGAATAACATGGCATTCGATGTGTTGTTTTCATGGAAAACTTTTCAAAAACAAACAAAAATATTTTTTTTTTCCTTTCTCTTTTCCGTTTTGTTTTCTGCCTTTTTTTGCTTTTCCTTTTTTTGCATTCTGTTTTTTTTTTATTTTTTCATTCTGTTTTTAGTGATGTAAATTCAAGTTTTACAATTCTGACACTTTGGCCGGATAAACAAAAGATTTGATGTTCAATTCCCATTTGAATTATTGACATTGTGTGTGTTTATTTACTGAATTAATTCGATTTTTTTGTTTTTGACATTCATTTGCGCTTATTCAGTGATTGGTCAGAAATGTTAGCATTTCTACGAATTGAACATTGTACATTTGACATTGGCCTGAAATGTATCATTAAAAAAGAAAATAGGATTTATCTATATTTCAATTGTATGTTTGTTTGCAATTTGATAACACGTAGAAGTGTCTTTTTGATATTCAGTCATGCATTTCTAATTTTGTTAAATTTCATTTTATATGAAATAATCCATTTTGGATGATTCTTTTTTATGTTTTTTTTTTTTTTTTTTTTTTTTTTTTTGCTTTGACCTTTGCTTCTGTTCCAACATGAAATTTGATGTGATTGGCATGCTTTCCCCGAATTTGATGCTTTTTTTTCCTATCTCCCTTTCCAGCGTTGATTGAATGTCCTGTGGCTTAAAAAAACATCGTTGTGTGTCATCTAATTTTCAGAAAGACTCAACGGAAGGTTGTTTTTTTTTTTTTTTATCTCGAAATTCAATACTTTTATGAACGTATCGAATGACCTAATTTATAGCGCATATCTATTGAAGCATCACAGTTTTCATTTGGTTTCATTTGAATAAAATCACAGGCGTCAAGGTGAATATTTAAGAAAAAGTTCGGTAGAATTATCGTCTGTGGCTGAATAATTTATGCAGAGTGTAATCTAATAAATTATCTGTGATTTGTCGATTGTACATTCGGGTCGATATTGAGAGTCTACTTCATTGTGCCATTTGCTTCAAACAATTTTCAATGTAGACCGTTGAAAATGCTGATGTCATGTTACATTGAAATAATGAAAAGAACAAGAATAAAACGAAAAACGCACCAACAAAATCAAATTTGAAACTTTTCGGCAATAGATTTCCGTCAATGCGACATAAATGGCAGCAAGCAGAAGTTTTCCTATCAAAATAAAGTGCACAAGTTTACTTTTTATTATTTAAGGCCACTTTTTATTATATAATATTGAATTTTCAGGTGCGAAATGCATGAATCTGTGATATTTGCCTATCGGCGGCAATTTTATTTATAAAACGACACACAACTTATTTGGTTTTCCAATCAAAACTGCTCAAGCAGATAAAGAAGTTTCAATATGAACATAAACGCATCGAAAAAAAGGAAGAGAGAGAGAGAGAGAGAGAGAGAGAGAGAGAGAGAGAATGGGAGAACAGAGTGATAGGGAGAGAGAAAAACAATGAAAATGTTGCCTGATACTCCATTTTGATGTTTTACAATAAAAAACACTTCCAATTTTCGATAATAATGACCTAACAAAACTACCAACTGTTTCCGTCTTGTGAAAATAAAATTTATCTGCTTCCGACATCGAATAATTTCAATTAGTTTCCTGAAGAGCCCTTCGTAAGCTCACTGTCTCTTTTTATTTCATTTTCTCCTTCTCTCTTTCCCTATTTAACGCATTGTTTGTCGCTTTCAGTTGTTCTCCCATTCCAAATGTCTCTTTCTCCCTCTATTCTTACCAGGTGTCTCTTTCTTTCTCTCTCTCTCTCTCTCACTCTCTTTCTCTCAATATTCCCTGATTTACTCATTTAAATTTTATTGTACACAAATGACGCTGTCATTTAGTTCCACAGTAATATAACATTAAATTAACGGAACAAACTGTGAAAATTTCACAATCTCCATAATTAATGACATTCAAGTTGGTCGATAATTTTGTTTCACAGCACATTAAATTAAATGAACGATCTCGTAATGATTATTGTATAGTTTGGCGGTCGATTCGTACATTATTCTTTTGATGAAATTCAAATATAACCACTACATGCAATTGAATATTTTCGCCAAAATGCCATTGAGAAGAATTTTCCGAATTACTAGTTAATTTAAATATTTGAAGTGTTCATTACTAAAACATGAAATCAAAATGAATCAACAAATTTTGGAACTCAGAAAAAATTCTGATTTTGCGAATGAGAAGCGTATAAAATTTATAAATAATATCGAATGAAGAAACAATGGGGAAATTTTTTGAAAATCAACATGGAATGACGAATGAAAATGTAAATCATGGCCTCGAGATAAGATCAACTTTTCATTTTTGCGTTTATCAAATATTAAACACTCTTGACACCTGAATAATAAATAGACGAATTTTCATAGCCTTTAATTAGCTAATTGTTTGTTTATTATTAATGAATTGACCAGTGCTAACATATGAATTTACAATCAAATGTATGCATTGCATGCGTCAAACGTATATTTTCATGCCATTATTTTGCATTCGACTATCGACTGAGTAACTACCATGGACGGTACAAATTTCGCTTCGAATGCAAATTGTGGCAAACAATTTGCTTTTTTCTCTGCATTTCATTCGACCATAGTTGTGTGGATAACATCAAATGAACAAACAAACAAACAAATAGTACGTCGTGATTTGAATTGCGTACATTGGGACAATACACGTTTGCGTGATTGTTTTTCCCCATGTGACATTCACAATTCGAAATGTTGCGTCAAAATTAACTGCGACTCACCTATGGGCTTACCTATAGGTAGTGGTAGATTCTGTCGCTATTGGTGACAGTTTGTAGATCCCATTGTTTCTTTTTTCGATTAGCACTTTTGCGGTGATTTATATTAATGGCGTTTCAATAGAATAGAACCTGTTTTGTTATTTGTTTGGAAAAAACCGAAGAAGAATCAACTTTCAACAATTCAATTTTGATCTTTAACATTTGCTCCATGATGATCCATCTCTTATTTCCTCTCTCCATCTCTTTCTCTCTCTCTCTCTCTCTCTCTCTCTTTCTCTCTCTTTCTCCGACTGTCTCTCCCTTTCTCTCTGATTCTAATTCTCATTCTCAACATGCTCTTCATGATTTTTCTCTATATAGGCTCTCCGGTTTCCATAAAAATGACTTAATGTGAATTACGTTAAAGCATGCTTGGTGCACCTATCTATTCGAAAAATCTGATGATTCGTGCAACTGAATTAATTATTTGACTAGTGAACTCGTGAATTTAAATCGTTTGTAAATGTGTTTATGAGTTGAAAATCCGTATCGTTGAAATCCATAATCCTTTCATTCGAATTTTACCTAGCAACTGATGCTCGTTAATGTGGTGCAAAATTCATTTGGCAATGTAACACAATGTCGCACCTTTTCTGGGTTATTTGTATCATTTTGGTATAAATTTTTCAGAGAAAGACCATTTTCCTTCCCCAAAATGTATTCCACTTGGAAAGGATATGTGAATATAGGACTTGAGCAATTTCGTTTCAGTCACTGAAATCAACCCAGAATCGGGTTATTTATTCACTTTTAGTTTTATGTTTAAGTTTGAAAGGTGATTTTCATTTGTTGCGAAATCAAACCTTTCCTGTGTATTTCAGTTGAATGAATGACATTGATGTGTGTGTGCGTATGCGCGTGTGCGTGTGTGCACTGAATGGCACTGCAAAATGCGATTTTCGCTCATCAACTTTTGGTGTAATAATCAAAACCGCTAAAACCGAACATAACACATTCATTACAAATGTAATTGACAAACATGCGAATGTGAAATGCTAACCACCGTTCAGGAACATGGCATTTCTGTAGACGCATTGCAAAAGTTTTTCAAGCGAAATATTCAAAGTAGAAAATGGAATGGAAAAGCAAGTAATAATAAATAACGGTGTGCGACTGCACTGAACATTAAAAAGTGCGGGTAACTTGGAATTGGAAAAACAGAATAAAAATGAAAGGAAAAGACAGCGATTTCGAGTGGAGAGAAAGAGAACTCAATCACAAGTAACGCGTATGTGTGGCCCAACAATAAAGCTATACAATTGTGTGTTGATGATGATGATGATGTGGCATTTGAATGAATTGTGAATAGGATGGTGCTGCTACTGCTTTTGAATACAATAGAGTGCGTCACCACGCCCGGCATAATACAATTGCTATCGAAAGCACGAAATTACGACTAATGCACATCTACACAAAAAAGAAACAAATGGCAAACAAACACACACAGAGACAAAATCCACCAAACTCACTACTGCAACTGAACTGTTTAACATTTCAACCGTGTGTTTTTGTTGGTTTTGCTTGTAATTTATTTATTGTGTGTGCTTATTATTATTATTATTATTTGGTGGAAACGTCGTTACGTTGCATACAAGCGATACTCGTTGTTTTTTCGCTTGCTTTTTTTTCACTTATTTCCACGTAGGCATCTCCAGATAACTAAATTTGTTTGCTTTCTCCGTTTTTCGTTGTATTTCTCATTTGCGCTTAAGCAAGAAAAATAATAAGGCTCATCGTTGTTGGGCTGCTGCTGGATGGTTTGTGTGTCTATATTTCAAAGTCGCGATATAACAATACTTCACAACATATTTTCACATCGTTCACATTTTTCGCCACAACAACAACCGCATTATTCCACGAAAATTACACTCACTCCTGGCCACAGCTTTCTTAATTTGCCAAACGCACATTTTTTTCTTTAAGCTCTCTCTCTCTCTTTCTCTCTCTCTCTCTCTCTCTCTCTCTTCTCTCTTGTGTGTGTGTGTGTCTCTGCATTCCCCTAGCTTTCTTTTTTTTTCCCTTCTCGAGGCCTTGCTTTCAAATACTTCAATAGTGTTGAATTGTCAGTCCTTTAAATAGTGCTGGCTTCGTTACATAAATTATTTATATGTGGCAATTGATGTCACATTACTGAGGCACACAAAATAAATATACTTTGTGGCTGAATGGAGGAGGGATGGTTGGCATGGAAGGCGGATTCAACCAATCCCACGAACAAAAAAAAAGAAAAAAAAAAAAAAAAAACAATGAAAAGAATGAGGAAAAAGAATGAGGAAAACACAAAATTGGGAAAAAGATGAAATGCCAAAACGCACACACATTATATCCAGAATAACCATCACGATAACTCTCTATCTGTCAGTTTATATATTTATTACATATATGTATGGATGTATCCGCATTTCAATTAACATTCCGGCACAAACTGGATACCATTTTTGTCGTTTCAATTTAGTAACCGAAGTTAATGCCATTCTTTGATGTGTAACGTGACGTGACATTTCAAAATGTCAAATAATGAAATAATTAAAGAAAAATTTCTAAATTTGAGTTTCATTTGGAAATGAATAATTTGATTTTCTCGTGGATATTGAAGAAAATAGGTTAATGATCAATTTTGATACATTCAAATTATAGAGTTACTCGATTTTAACTGATCAATGATTCTGTGGTGTTCTAAAAATGGAACTTTTAAATTACATTATTCGTTTATTTAAAATGTCAAAAATTGCTAAATGTGGTTTTTTTTTTATCATTACATATGCTTGTCAAGCTTTGCTTAAGTATTCAATGATCTTGCTCTCACTAAATAAAATAGAACATTATTTTGCGATGTTCACATACTCACGCACATAGATAAATGGAATTTTGTAACACAAAAGTGAATATATTTCACTCACGAAACATATAATGGAAAATGAGAAATTATCGAAATGAAACGAAATACATATACGATGCTATCACATAAATGACATAAACACACGTGTATGTAACAATGCATTTCGTACATATCTTATTTTTATGAGTTTTTAACCCAACGCATTTGGTAATATAAAACGGAAGGTTTAATGTTGTAAATAACAGCTTTAAATTAAGTTCCTTCGATTAATTGGAATCCATGTTTGTTGAGGCGCGCAATGGTGATTTACAGTAATGTGCGTACACTTTTCCAACGAGCCTCAAACATTGTACTTGTTTTACTCGCTATCACATTCTCACACTTTATTTTTCTAACATTCATTCTATCTTGTTTTCCATTTCACTTCCATTCATTTTATCTCTATGTTTATCATTCTTCTCCCAATTTTATTCGCTCTATCTCTATCTCTATTTCTATCACTTTACCTCAATTCCCCTCTCATTTCGTCTATCTCTCTATCTCATTTCGTCTATTTCGTATACGAAATAAAAATGTTACACTATCACCACATCTTAAACCAAATGATAATAAATTGTTATTGTTCTCCATTAGAATCCACCTACATTCAGCACCTCGCCCCCCCCCCCCTTTCGCAAAATAAAAAAAAACAAACACATACACCTCCATATGAAATACATTTGTAGCCAAGTAAAACGGATAATGCGTACAACGGATGGTGGAACGTTTGTGTTTCATGCATGGCAAATGTAATATATGTTTATTGTAGATTTTATTGCTGTATTTTTGTAATTGCACAACGAATTGCAATCGGAAAAAATGTAAGACAACAACAATTTCTCTATCAGGCACCCAAAACCAAATGTTTAATCCATATACAATTTCCATATTAACCGTTAAGTTAATGGTTAGTAATTAAAAAAGTATCTACTGAAATATATTTCGAGTGGCTTTTTATTCCAGTTTAGTTCGAGATATTGCCGCAAGGAAGGAAATGAGTGAAAATGTAATGAAAATAGAAAAACAAAAAAATGCGCTGTGATCGATTCGCAAACACGAAAAACGGTTATAACACAAGCGCTGAATTGGATATAAAATTGTTAATGAGATTGTGTAAAATTGCTTGCCAAAGTTGATGATGAGTAGCATTAATGCGGTTGCCCCACACGATGGACAACGAAAATTTATTCAGAATAAACTGTTTCAACCATCAGTATTCATTTTATTTTCCAATATTATCTGATGGCTCAGAGATGCTTAATTTTTTTTTTTTTTTTTTTTTTTTTTTTTGGTGCAGTCATTGTGTGATAATTTTTTCCCCTCATTTCTGGAATTTATTGCCTGCGGGTCACTTCTTTTGCTCATCAGATCCAGCACAATTTACGTTAATTAAGTGAAATTAGTTCATGAAAAGCAATCCATTTTGATATTCAACACAATATCTCCAGAATTTATAAATAAATGGCGAAATATAATTAAAAAAAAAAAAAAACAAAATTTAATCCATTGCGCGAACAATGAATGCGCGATAAGCGATATACTAGGTAAATGATAAATATTCCAAGTGATTACAAAAACAACAACAAAACTTTATATACAATGTTTGAGATAAATTGTAAAATGATGAGAAACAAAAAAGCCGGAACGTTGTGAAAACAAAAGCCAAATCATGGGTCCTGTTGCATGCAATTACCAAACAATTGAAACACACAAAAGCTATGCATTGAAAAGCTGGTTGCGTGTCGACAATATCCTGCATTTTCGCGCAACACAATGCAAGTATTTGCGCAAAACTGTCAGAAACAAAGCAATGCAAAGCAGTTCAACAATGATAATTTCACACTGTGGCTTTGCTTATAAGCAATGGCTTTTACAAATCTTTCATTTAAATTCAAAACACCATTTTACATAGTGAATTTTGATTCAGTTCTATTCAGTTTGCATTCGCTATGCTGGCCGGCTCTTTTTTTTCTTCTTTTTCATTTTTTTTTTTTTGTGCTTCAAAACTTACCGATTTATGTTCATTGATTCGGATGCAAACACAAGGGAAACACAGAGCGAACATTTGAATAAAATATATAATTTTCGTAATAATTCATTTGGCTTTTGTGTATTGTAAATGGGTTTCGTGATGCGACGCGAATTTTGCCCTTTTCCCTACAATTTTCTCACTCACAATTTATGTGCTCAATCCAATGCACACACTCTCACTCACTCTATGTATACATTTGAACAAATAATGTTTTAAGAATAAATCATTTGCTACATTTACCGAACTAGATTCAGATGAATGATAGACCATATATATTGTACTTTGAACGTAGTGCGTGCATATTACTAGTTTTGAATACGAATTAAAATCTCACATGCAAAAATAAAAAAATAAACGGCACTGAACTATTCAGGCAGAATGGATATCGAAGCAGGAAGTCAGTTCAACAATTTTAAATCGTTATAAAAATGAATTATAAAAACAATTCGCTTGTATTGATTGTAGTACTATTGTATGTATCTCATTCACTTCATATGGATGTTTTTGCTAGTGAGTGAGTGTGTGTGTGTGTGTGTGTGTGTCAAGGGGCATGAATGTTATGAATATGAGTATATGCATAGCTCATTCACATTCTCAATCGCTTACTAATTCCATTTACTCATGTGAATGTTCATCAATGCTAATGCTGCTACAATTGTTATTGCTGCCACTGCTGCCACTTTTGCTGATGTGAAATTTATTCGCTCGATAATGACATAACGAGAATCCAATACAATCGCGTTGATATTTCATTCTTCGTGATGTTTATAATGTTGAATGATGTTCTATGATTTTGCTTGTGCTGTCATTACCATTTTTCCTTGTCTGTTTTTATTTCCTCTCGTTCTTTTTTTTTCCGTTATTTCGCTTCATTTCCATTTGAACGGCATTTTGAATATTACGCATCTATAAGTTGACGAATCTTACTGCTGTGTGAAAATGACCTCAAATCCAATAAATATATAAAACATTTTGCTGTCTATCTTTCCCTCTTCAGTTTGCGAAAGTAACATGCGGCAAAAAAAAAAACACGAGTTAAACGATTGTTCAACAAACGCAATGTCAAATGACTTTTTCAATCATCGATCGAAAAATATTTGTATGCCCGCCCTTTTTGCCAAACAAATATTTGAATTTGGTTTGATGATTTGTTTTAAATTTAAATGTGATGTGCGACAATGCGAAAGCCTAGCTTGATTGAAATTGCTTTTTCAAACACATTTACATGCAAATCTATTTTTTTTTTTTTTTGTAAAGCTGAGTTTTTTTTTTGTTCGTTTATGTCGTTTCAATGTTAATTCCATTTTATGGATGGTCAAGCATTACTTTTTGTACATGGGGCGGACCCTGAACATTAGAATGAACGCACCGTTTTTTTTTCTCACTTTGCATGTATATATGAATGTTTTTGAACCATCATGCGACAAATTGTTGGTGAATGTAATTGAATTAAAATTTTGATAAAATTAATCAGCCACGATTAGCGTTTTAACGAGTTTTTATGACATTTTTCGGAATATGGAATGCTTTTTCGTGATTTAGACTAATTGCTATGGATTTTCGCATAAAATTCGACAACAAATTATGGCAAAGCAGAAAAAACTTTACATAAATGTGTATTATGCGTGGAAACCATATTGATTGAACATGAATAAAGTAAAAACCAATATTTTGACTCACAAACAATCAATTAAACATTGTTTTGACGAAAAATATCGAAAACCAAAATACTGCGAATAGCTGCAAAGTTTGGTTTGTTGCATGACTGAAATTGATATTTATGATATTGGTTCGTTGTGAAGTGGCATCAATCCATTAAAGCGTATCTAAATCTTCGTTCTTGTAAACAAACAGAGAGAATATGGTTGGATGGAGCCCAGTTGAGAGAGAGAGATTGAGAAAGAGAGAGAGAGAGAGAGAGAAGAGAGAGAGAGAGAGAGAGAGAGAGAAAGAGAGAGAGAGAAAGATAAAGAGAAAGAAAAAGAAAAAAAGAAAGAGAAAGAGGAAGAGGGAGAGAGCGAGATAGAGAAGCAAAAAAAAAACTGAAGGAGATAGAGATTGTGATAGATAGAGACTAAGTGAGAGATAGAGCAAAACCTTTATCCAAATACGAACCAAGGCCTACGTAAACATTAATAAATACACTTCAATTTATATTCTGACCAATGTTAAATTGAAGCAATGCAAAATTCACATGATACAACCGGGTCCATGAGTTGTTGTCAGTGTTTCCGTTGCACGAACGAATAATTATTAATGCGAGAAATAAACGAAATAAACGATATCGATATAATATTCGGTAGTGTTATTAATATAAACAATGTATTTTTAGGATGGTTTGTGTATCGTGAGCATACAAAACACATGAATTGCCTTAAAACATGTGTATATGTGAAAAAAACACACAATCACACACACAATACTTATATTTCGATGCATGAAATGAAAACAAACAGTAAGAGGTCGAAGAATTCGTGTGTGTGCGTGTGTGTGTCGAAAAAAAGAAAACAAGAATGTAAAGCAAAAGAAAAAAGACGCAACGAAAAGAAACCCATCAGACAAAAATGAAACAAGACGTCAAACAAGGGTTTGAAATAAATTGCTTTCTGGGCTTAAGTTTTCAAGTGAAAGATTCTCATTTTCTGTGTTGTTATTCTTGTTCATCTTGAGAAAACACAACCGCTTTTTTCTTCCCTTTGACCATGAATTAGTTGAAGGAAAAGGAGCGGAAGCTTTTTACGAATGGAAAATCTTGCATCCATTTTCTGTGTATTTCATTACTGAAAACGACGTTTAAAACAAGCAGACACGAATCAAACAGAAACAGAAACTGAAACAGAGAGGAACAACAACAACGAAAAAAACTGATACATTGTTTGTGAAATGTTACTTTTGCATTTTGCATGCGATTTGATACGGTCATAAATAACCAAAATAATATATAATTATGCTGTTATTCACTTTTGCTTTTTGTAACAAAGTTTTAACAATTCATTTAAATTTTTGTTTTTCTTTTTTGCTTTGCGCTGTCAGTTTTTTCGACAAAGTGCGTCTAAGTTCACTGGCTTTTCATATATATATTTTAACTAAATGAAAATGACTTTGTTCCGTCAGTTGAGCCACCATCAACATTATACCAAACGAAAAGTTTTTCAAGAAATCAACATTGTTAAATGATGGCAAAGAATTTTGTTCTTTTTTTTTTTTCTTCGGAATATATTAAAAAATCATTTTTCATTTAATTGACAACGATGACGACCGCTCATCAACACCGCAATTTTTCCATCTGAAATGAAGAAAAAAGAAAAATAATTTTCATACAATATTAAAAACCATAATCGATTTCTATAGCAAAATCGATGTTTTAATGCTCCAATAAAATTGTTATCGCAAGCCAGATTCATTTTTCAATTTAGAGCATCATTAATAGCACCATTGAAATTGCTTTAGTAGCAACACTAAGTGTGTACGAGAATGTAATCGCTATGGATTCGAATGAACGATGAATAAATGTATAAATTGAATAATAGAAGGCAAAAGGCGGAGAGGAAGGGAGCTCAAGGGAGTGGGAAGGAGGGGAGTTGTTCATTTACAAAATCATTTTGCCATTCATTTCAGTTTGGTCTTTTATTTATTATCAATACATGTTACGACCATTCAAAATCACTTTTCAACGATAAATTTTCTAATGGTTGTAAAGCGTTTCGACAAAGAAACGGTAATTGCATTTTGGTCTTTTGAATTTTGCAATGGGAAAATTGATTTTGCCGTTAGTGTCATAAGTCAATAGATAGAGATTTGAGGAAAGAGAATGTGACAGAGCTAGAAGATTATGTAAATTTTCATGAAACAAAGTTTCTACCATACTTTCTGTCGCATATGATGATGGATGAAATAGTCTTTCAAGTTTTGGAATGCATTTTATCCGTACGAACTTGAGAAAATACAAAATGAGATTTAATCGAGTTGAAAACATGCATGAAATAAAACAACAAAATACTTAACAGGTTTCGATTTTATATATCATTGGCCCTATATGCTAAACAGATTACGATGAAAAGTTGGATTTCAGCAGTAAGAAAAAGAGTGAGAATGAAACAGAGAGGGAGAAGGAGAGTGAGAGAGAAAGATAGAGAGAGAGAGAGAGAGAGAGAGAGAAAGAGAGAGAGAGAGAGAGAGAGAGAGAGAGAGAGAGAGAGAGAGAGAGAGAGAGAGAGAGAGAGAGAGAGAGAGAGAGAGAGAGAGCTTGAGAAAGAGTGGGGGTGCATGGGAGAAGATAGAGAGATCGAAAAGTGTAAAATAGAGAGAAGAAGATGGAAAGATAGAGCAAGAATATAAAGAGTGGGGGAAAAAATCCTGGGGCATTACACGGCTTTCAATTTCGAAACAGCATTTAATCTAATGGTATATGTCTAGACGATTCTTGTGTCGAAAACGAAACGAAACTAATCTTAAAATACATTTATCAATCAATAATAGTAGTGATGGATAAATAAAATGTGCTGAACGATTAATGAACCAACCCAATCAATGTACGTCAACATTGGTCAGCCTGCTGCTTGGTGCATCGACATATCGAATGCATATTCACATGCTGAGCTTTTCCTTGTTGTATCCAGTGATCCGATTACAACAATGTCTCTAGAGCATACGACAATTAACTTTGACCGGATCTCAAATGACACATTGAAATAACATCACTATTCATGTTTATCAAGAGACTTTTCCATAAAAGGTGAAAACTTAAAACCAAACGAAATCATCGTGTGTGCTTGCACACTGTACAATCAGTTAACTGCAGTTCGCAAAATAAATTTCCATCGAAAGTTTAGTATGTTTGAAAATCATTTTTCGATGAAGTTGTTTCACAATTTTACCCATTTGGATAATTTGACACCATTTTACATATTTGATTCAGTGAATCATAAACACGTACATTGTAGATGTACATCGAACGTTACTGAAATGAAAAAAAAAAAAAATGAAACTTGGTTGGTAAAAAGTGGACACTTTTTTTTTTTCCTTACATAAACGATGAGTTGCTTTTTTCTATTCATTGATTGTGAAAGAGAAAAATAGTCAAAAGCAGATGTTACACTGAGCTGTTATTAGCCAGCTGAATAATATTGTTGAAATAATGTTGGCCGCTGACTCGATGTCTTCTTTCTTCTTCGTTTATATACAACATCATAATATCAGCGGCTAACATTATTTCAAAAATATTATTTAGCTGGCTAATGACAGCTCAGTGTAACGTTTGGTCAAAAATGATAAAAACGTGGCATATGTTCAAATATGTACTTTATGTATGAGTTCCAACTGGATGAAAAAAAAAAGAGTTTGAAATACGAAAATCTATAGAAAATATCCGCAATGATTGAATTGCAATATGCATCATCAACTGGAATATGCAGAGAGAGAAAAAAAAAAAATTCAAACACATATTTGCCTATTCAATGAATGTAGTTTCCACTTTTCGAGCGGAATGAACGACATGCTGCAATGAATGCATATATCCACACGGAATACTCTAATCACAGTCGTAGAGAACGTGCATCAACATTTTTTCATGCAAACATTTGATTGCATTTGTGTGTGCGACAAAAAAAAAAAAAAAAAAATTGATGTAATTTCTACTGAACTACAAATATTTTGTTACAAAAATCAGTTGAGCCAATTATTCGATGAGACTTCGATGCTGTTGATGCGCAAGTTCGTTTCATATCTACCTTTATTTCCACAATAAATCAAACGCGACATTATTGAGTGCCACTGCAATAATTATCCGTTTGATGTTTTCATGCTATTTTGCGTGTTGGATTTTCATACAAAGTGCTACCATTCACCAAGCCACTTAATAAAAAGGATTTAATCAGATTCTTGTGGAACACAAGTTGCATTACACTTTGATCAATTTATGAACGTGAGAATAATTACTGTTATCGCTATTGGTTTTGATCTTCTTTTTGAACGCTACTTTTTTATTTCATTGGATAGTCTTTCGCACACGATATTTCTCTTTGAGCGGATCTTTATCAAAGTAATAGAATTGAATCGACAATGCGTGAATCGAATCATCTACGTTACAATATCATTATTGAATTCACCATTAGGTTCGATGGACGTATTAAAGGAAATAGATTTCTTTTTGCTCTAGTGAATCGAATCGCATTTTTTTGCTCTCTCTCGTTCTCTATCTCTCGTTCTCTCGTTCTCTCTCTCTCTCTCTCTCTCGCTCTTTCACTCTCTCACTCTCACTCTCTCACACTCTCTCACTCTCACTCTCTCGAGTACATGCGCATTTGAAAAATGAAAACAAAAATTGAAAAAAGAATGGACTAGCGACGGTAATAGGGAATAAGAAGAGGTGAAAAGAGATAAAAGTAGGAAAGAGATGAGAAGTGGATTGGAATGAAGATAGAAACTGGATTGAGAAGTGAAAAAAGGACCGGAAATGGGCCACTCATAGTGCACATTTCTCAATAAATATCAAAAGAGGTAGCATTACAATGGTTCGTGAGTGTGTGTGTGCATTGATCACATTCTCTTTTCAGTCTCCAACATTTTTTCATTGCCTCTATTTCTCACACACTTACTGGGCTTCGTGCTGATTTGCGGCAGGTATAACAATGACTCAACTACTGAAAAGGTTCTAACAAATAACCCTTTTGTTACGACAGCTGTGAACAATGAACTCTTCCGTTTTACATTGACTTTTTCCAGTGATTATTTCCTTTACAATCGTAATTAAAAGTCACATTTGGAAAAGTATCAGTCAATATGATTTTATTTTTTTTTTTTTTTTTGCATTTATTTGTTTTCTGTTGTTGTTTCGCCTGAATTCCGATGAAATCGTATAATATGTTTCATGATTTGGTATTTTTGTACACGTTTTCATTTGCTTTTAAAATCTTCATACCAGATTACACAAATCCATTTTACGGAATATGCTAGGCAAAAATCGATACGTTTTTTTATGTGATAAGTGGTACAACATTGTTTGAGATGGTAACAAAGGAATGGACTTTGTTCATTCCGTATTTTTTTTTTGTTTCACATTGAATTGTTAGAAAATTGCTTGTAAATAACAACGAGGGAATTAAATAAACACCAACATGGTTTACACTTCTTGGAATTGTAGAATGAACTGACAACGCAAAAATACGAGTAATCGAAATGAGCTTATCGATTTTTAATGAGAAAAACGATTTCATCTTAATGTAATAAACATTATTGAGCCTTTTTCTTTATCTTATTTCCGTTCCCGTTGTTTTAAATGCAATGAAATGAATCGGATGGTTTTAAATTTCAAATTAAATGTGAACGCAAACTTACCGTTAAGCCAATTTAAAATGTCGAAACAAATCAGAGTAACAAACAGAAACAGCAAAAAAAAAAAAAATCACAAATGAGTGATTTGATCGAAAATTAATGCCTCAAGTTGGACAAATGCTGTCTTGTTGTTTGCTTGTTGACAGTGGATTCACTAATATTACCAGTTCAACATATATATATATATATATGCATATATAGATCGACCAATGAAGCAACACATTTTGTGTTGTTCAACTAACAATTTCATGGAAATGGCTACAAGGCATTTGACAGTCAAACATAACATTCTGTCATTCATTTCATCACTTTGACGACATCAAACGATATGTTGATTCGTGTATTTCCGCTTCGTCTAACATTTATATCAAACAGGTTGCTGCAAACACACACACACATTTGTACAAAATAATATACGCATATATATCAATATAGACAAATGTACTCTGTTCAGTCAAATCAGAGAGTATGGTTTTGCTCATGATGGTGAATGTTTGTCGGAAATGTGTTGTAAAATCTCATTTTGTAAGCCTTTTGTTCCTTTGCTTTTGGTTAAAAACCCAATTTTTTTTTTTTTTTATTGGACGGTTCACGTAAAGCCAATTTCAATTTCCGAGACGGATTTCATTTTTTTTTCTCTCAAAATGATGGTCCTTCAAAATTTGGAATAAACCATGAAATGAGAAACCTTGATTTAGCTTTTTTCCATAGAAAGATTTAAAAGGATTCTACAGTAACTGACCTTTTCAATTCATCCATATATTTTGGTTTTTCTTTCTTTTTTTTCACATAATTTTGTAAAATTCAAACTTGCATGATACACGTCTAATCGCCATTCCAATCCATTATCGTCTTATTTTCTGTCAACCAAAGCTTATCATCCTGTGCATTTCATTCAAAGTCACAATATATTCAATTATGTTCATTTCAAGTCTGAGATTTTCAAAAAGAGAGAAAAAAAAAAGATTTTCGCAACTTTTACTTGTTTGTACGTCACTAACGAGCTAATCATATTAATGGTCGTTTTTTTTTTGTTTGAAAGGTCAGTTTTCCAATATAAGGAATTTACGTATTTATATTTTGGAAAACAGGTTAGATGCAGACAAAAAAAAAATATTACTCTGATGCTGCAATGGATTTAAAAATTATCTGTTGTAATGACGTCATTTCCAAATAGATAGCATTTGTATGGAAAATGTCAAAAAATGTTCCGTAAAAAATCTATAAGTGCCACCTAACATTTTACCGAGGTATTAGATTCTTTGCAGAAAATTTTTATTTCATGCAATTTATACATAAATAAACAAATGTTTATGCCAATGATAAGAACGAACATAGCCAAACAAACTCTGTCACACGCTCTCATGATCTGAACGTAATCACGTATTTAAATGTGTATTCACGAATTATGCAGAGCATGTGGTACCTAATACCAACAGATGGCGTTACTGTTAGTGCTTTTGATTTTCATTCTAAAGCACACTATCCGCTTGGTCATTTTGTAGTCAAATTATTAGCCAATAGTATAATCCATCAGGCGATCATATTGAAGCTAATAAAAAAAAAACACTCTGCATTAATTACCTAATGAAAACCGAATCGACATTTCAAATGTCCAATTTATCTCGTGCCAAAAGTTTAATTGGATGTATTTGAATTGGAAAAACAAAAATAAAGAAAATATGCAAGATTCCACTTCCGTTTTTATTTCTTCCGTAAATACGATGGTGAATTTTATCCGATTTGAAATTTCAAAGGGAAAAAAATATAATCGTACGAAGGGAGAAAGAAAAATCAACGGATAATGTCAATTGTGATAGATATATGGTGTATATGTGGGAGTTTATATAAAGAATTTTTGTGCCGATGGTTGTGGACCTCAATCTTACGAATAAATAAAACGTTATTGTATGTAAGAGCCATTTCCCCTATTTAGCCTGCCAATAATTTCGAAGGTTTGGATTTATTGGGTGCGCCTCGATTTTTACATTTCATCAGATTGATTGCCGGAATATTGTTCCATTCATTCAGTTCGGCTTTGAAGTGCATACGATCGAAATGAAAAAAAAAAAAAAAATAAAAACGCGCCCAAAAAAAGTGCGCAATAGAATTGTACATGTTATATACTAGCTAGTGTCATCAATGAGAATGGAACCGTTGCGTATATTTTACGTTACTTTAGCTTAAGACACATAAATAACTTAAGCTACTTTTCTTTTGATTGACAAATAATTGAATATCACGGATGAAGTGAGAGCCGTTTCACTCCTAATATGTGTGTACAAATGAAATGCTAGCATCGATTCGCTATGTCAACCGATAATCGTCTTTGAACGCATTTTGGAAGCCAATTGGAAATGGAAAAAAAATAAAAATAAAAACAAGAAAGAAATGCGACTGAATCGTGAAGGCAACTAGTATGGTGTGGGATTCAATGTGAAAACAATACAATAACAACAACTATAATGACAATCAAAAGAAAGAACAGGCACAAAAACAAAAAAGAAGAAAAAAAAAAAGAAAAATTGGGCGAAAATCGATTTGATATCATTTCACTGCAAGTGATTTAGGTCAAAATGACAAAAACGAATTCAATGATGATGAAGAAATAGAATAAACTAGGTACAGAGCATCAGATCGCGTTCAAATATAAAGGAATGAAAAGCCAATAGCAACCCATCACTGGACTGACTCCTTTTTTTTCCCTCCTCATGCACACAATAACATATAAAAAAGAAAGCGTCCACATAAAACAAGACTGTGTCGAGAAATAGAAAAAAAAAAAATACACACATCTATATGTGATTGAAGACACTCGAACGAATAAAAAAAAAAGACGTGTTCAGAATAAACCGTTTTTTTCCTCGTTATCAGTTTGTATTGCTGGCAACCGTTTTATGTTGATGTCCACGATGTCTATGTATGTGTGTGTGTGGATATCTAACGTACGTTGTACACTTTGTGTGTCGTATAGCTTTGTTTTCCTTTCGTTTCAAATTGTTTTTATTTCTCAAGCACAAAAACGATTTTCGTTTGATATGCGTCCATTCGCCTGCAATGTTGTTCAACTACATCAAACTGTTCGATGCAGATCCATCTTATATGCGAATATTTTCGGTAGAAAATTTCCAATTTGATTATGTTTTTGTTGATGTTTCTGATGCCACTTTGCCAGAGAGCGAGAGAGAGAGAGAGAGATAGAGAAAGAGAGAGAGAGAGAGAGAGAGAGAGAGAGGGAGATAGAGAGGGAGAGAGAGAGAGAGGGAGAGAGAGAGAGAGCGTGAGAGAATGAACTCTTTTCTGCTCATGGTGTTTTGCTAATGTGATTGGTTGCTTCAGGCGATATATAACGTGTTTTTTTTTGTTGTTCGATCTCCTTTCCCATTTTATCCTTTTCATTCTCTCATTTCAATCGCTTTCTTCCTCTCGTCTCTCTTCTCTCATTCTCATTTTATTCGATCCGTTTGCGCTGTCCAAGCTGATCATGTCACATACACTCGAAGTACCTAAATCTAGTTGAATTGATTGAGAACTACATTGAATGGCTGTCGTTGTCTCAGAATAATTAATAAAATTCGATTCAATATTGGTTGACAATAAAAACAATCCATATGAAATGGCCAGAGGGTTAGCGAACAGCCATTCATTTGTATTCAGCTAATATTTGAAAAAGGCTGAAGCCATATCCACCTCGAACTTAATAGAGCGATTAGGAATTGCAGAGATGATGTATGACTTTAATGCTTTTCGGCAGTCTGTCAATAACAGTGAACACTGAATTTACTCACAGAAGTGAAACATAAAACACACACACACACCATTCTACAGAAGAAAGCTTCGTTTCCCATTTTTCGCTCGCAATTTCTCATATGCATTTGGCAAAGCTTTCGATGCGACTCGGTTGGAATAATTGAATTAGCATTCAGTGGTTCGTAACCGAATAGGATGAAAAAGTAAAAACAAAAATAATACACGAGACAAGAGATCAAAATCAAATTTAGGAAAATCGTGAGAGGATTTTGCATTGATCGACCAAAAATGGACACATGATAGATACAATGCGCATGCACCCTTCTCGCGGCTTATTTAACTGTACATTTGATATGTTACAAATTCTTTTTTTTTCTTGATTTGTCCTCTCATTCTCATGGAAATGATGTATGTGCTTCGGATGAAAACAATGGAAAACTCGAACCCCACTCTTCTTAGAATATAAAGTCCATCGAATTCTGATTAGAAGTAGACATGGAATAGCAAAATGCCAATTTTTCTATACAAGCTTATCTCATCGTATCCATGTGTACACGTTTCCATACTAAAACTCGTCACTTTTTATTATGTCTTTTGTTGCTATGCTGAAAAATGGAAATTCATAGTCGTATATTTTCAACGAATAACCATTTTTGCAAAAGTAATATGCAACAACTCATAGGTATAAAGGAAAAAAAAATTGGCACAAAAAAAACACAGAGAGAGAGAGAGAGTGAGAGAGAATTGTCGTTGTTTTCGTCATGGGTGCAATTTCAAAATATATTTATTGTCAATTCCAATTTGACAATTCATAAATCGACAAGCATTTGATCCGATTTGGGTAGGTGAAAAATGTATTTATCAAACCACGATGCAACCAACAATATAGCTTTTCATTTCATTTCCGATATACCAGGAGATTTGAACACATTTTTCACAACGAAATGAACAAATACAATACCATATAATGTTTTTGTGCGATCCCCATAGCCAATACTGAAATATATCGAACACAATAGAATCATACAGTAAATTGCAAAATTGCGAGAATACCACACATACGAATTGTCATTATTTATTAGACGATTTTTCTGTGAATACATGTTGATTTGTATATTTTTTTTTTTTTCGAATCTTTGTTTGTATGCTCCAGGTGATCCTGTTTTCCCGTTTTTCGTGTATCTTTTTTCATTCATTAGATTTACCTTTTTTCATTCTGTCGTACAATTTCCGTTCATTTTCACATTTTTCAACATATTTCATCTCCATTTGGCGATTCGTGTTAAAACAATAACAGAATTAAATCCACTTACATCATACTCGAAAATGATGCAAAATAAATTACAAATACATTTTCTATCTTTTTTTTTTCTTATTTTTTCTTATTTTACAAAGCACACAATAGATAGGGCTATCAGGAACTAGGTACGATGAATTCAAATAAGAAGAAAGATGAAAGATTGTATGAGCATGTGCGGGGGAATGAACGGATTCGCAAATATATTGAAAGGAAAATAGAAAATGCAAATGGAATTGAACGATCGACACAAAGAGATTCAACTTGAATTTTTTTTTTTGTGACGATTACAACAGTTTTATGTCGAGTATTTTTTTTTTTTTATTAAGCTAGCAAGCGTAGATGTAACTATCTTGCTTCTTCTAGGGGTGGCAGAAAAAATTTAATGCTTTTGTAAGTGTTTTGGATGTGAAATTCGTTTTTCTTCTCTTACTCTTTCGTTCGCTTCTTCGATACTTGTTTGTATGCCAATCCCAAAAACAGCTCAACCAAATAGCATTTACTGCAATGATATACGGTAGTGTGCTTGTTGAGAGCTATTGTACTATGAAATTGTAGAATGGATAAAAACGACGCATACACACACAACCTTCCATACCATCTCTTTCCGTCTTTTCTTTTTCAGTGTCGTTCTCCTTTGCGAAGAAAAAAAAAACATAGAAAATAAGACGACGAAATGTACACAAAAGATATTTAAACGACAAATGAACACGGATGAAAAGAAACCATAGAGATGGATAAAAAGAACGCAAAAAGAGAAAAAAAAAAACTGAAAATGTCAAAGTGTACGACAGAATAAAAGAACGAACGTGTTTGGATAAATTATTGAAAATTCATAATTTGCAACGTGATGTTATTGAGAAAGAAAAAAAAAACCTTGAGCTCACTAAAAACTACACATTCCTTTGACAAAATGTGCAATGAAATTCAACTGTCGCATTTTTTTTTTTTTTTTTGTTTTTTGTAAATTGAAGTCCATTGAAATCAGTATAAACTAGTTTATTGCCATTGGAAAATTTGGTATTCATGAATGTTTCATTCATTTGCTAAACGTAAAAACAAAGAGGAACAATCGCAATTGCATTTTTCTCTCAATAAATGCAAATTTAAAACAACTGAAGATCAAATCACATTATTATACTGAATGTTGATTGTTTAGGGTCCGTATATTCGATCGGGATAAGATTTTACTTATGGTTTTAGTTTCAATTCAATTCCTTGAATTTGTAAGCAGCACCAAGCAAAACCATGTGTATTTGATGAGTCGGGCTTATATCAGATAAGGGAAAATCAATTTTGTGAGCAAATCATACAATTATATGAAACAGTTTTTTTTCTCTATTTAGTTCAATTGAAGTTCCGTTAACAATCGAAACGAGCAAACGAATAAATGAAACAAATGGGAAGCTCGTGAACAAACAATGATCAATCATGGAAAATCTCTGAATTGTATTCAATACGTGTGGGTAAACGAGATAAAAACCATGACATAAAAATAAAACCAAAACAAATGTCAGAGAAGAAAACGAGAGAAAAAAAGGGTAAGGGAAAGAGGAACAAAGAGAGAGAGAGAGAGAGAGAGAGAGGAGAGAGAAAGGGCGATTCGAATCGTTGATTGATTTATTTGAATGTCGATAGATTGTGGACCCATTTTGAATTATTTCGTATTGCTCAATATTCCCATTTTTTAATTAAAAATCACTATTGTATATCACTTGGAGCGTTGCACAATGAAAATGCTTTCAAATGTATTAAATGTCATAGCGATGAAATTCACATGAATCCGTATTTCAATAGAATCGGTTATGTTTGGACACAGTGGGTAGTGTGATGGGAAAAAAAAAAATGGTATTTTTCGCGTCACTTCAATCTGGCATTGGTAAATATGCGATTTTTGTCGCTAGAGGCGCTTTTGTGTTTCGTTTTCCATCGACCGCATGCATTAGTCCATAACTTTGAGCGATGGATTTTCATTACAGACACGACGAAAAATCGTTTCATTCACACAGATTTCACACAAAATTCAAATGGATATCAGCATTGTCTGAGCCGAATGTTAAACCAACATGAGAAATGAAATTGAATGCTTGAAAACATTTTCTCATGTAGTCGCTGTATATTCAATTTTTGTTCCCAATGCTGCTTTGGATGCTACGCTTCAACAGTAAATCTATGCTACGCTTGAATGGCATAAGAAATGGTCAAAATGTGTTTGCGGCCTCAAATTGTACACAATTTCATACCAAATCAAAGTTGACACTTTTCATGGCTGAAACCATATGAAACATATAATTTCGATGTGATTGCTTCAGTGTTCGCTTTGGTGTGATTGTACATATATGTGGGTTGTAAATATGCGCCTTTAATTTAATGACCTTGATTTTTATTCAGTGCCGATCACTCGGGTGCTAGGCTAGCTAAGGGTTTTAAACATTTTTGTCACATCACAATGTCTAGCAATAGAACATTCGCAATGCAGATATAAATAAAAGGATAAGAAAAGCAAAGAAAATATAAATAAATCCAATGTTATAAATCCTCTTGCTTTTTATTTTGCTTTTGCTGTTCTCCCTATTTCTCTCTCTCTTTCTCTCTCTCTCTCTCTCTCTCTCTCTCTCTCTCTCTCTCTCTCCTCCCTCCCTTTGTCTTGTCGAATCAATTGGAGCGCCCCAGTTCCATGTCATTCGCTTCGGCATCCGAATATAATTTAGCTGAACAAATAGCATTCCATTTTATCTAACTTATTTTTTTTTTTTTTTTTGCTTTTTTCGCAACTGTTGGCGTACTCAACGAATTTAACTGTTGGTTTATTTCAATTGGGACGCAATTTGCTGCACACTTTGAGTTGCAAGCGAAAAAAATGAAAATAAAAAAAAAAATCATGCCAAGAGTGTCCAATTTGAAAATGAAGAGAGAGAGAGAGAGAGAGAGAGAGAGAGAGAGAGAGAAGAGAGAGAGAAAGCGAGAAGGAAAAAAACGAATGGTAAAAGTCAAAATATTTTGCGCTATTTGACATAAATTTTATTAAATGACACTTTCTTGAGCACTGAAATGTGCTTCAGTCGCCACAATCTGACGGGATTTTCTATAATGTTGGATTTTTCCCTTTTCCATTTACAAAAATAGATAAAGCGAAAGCTATAAAAGAATGAAGAGAGTGAGTGAAAGAAAGAGTGAGAAAGTGAAATAGATTGAAAGAGAAGCAGGACGATTCGAGTGTGTTAATGAAATGGATTTTGCCAACATTTTAAATTGTCGTTGAAAATCTCGAATTGAAATGAGACAACGTGCGGATAGTCTAGAAACTTTCTGTCGACCAACTTCACCATTTATCTTTGAGTTCATGTTTAAAAATGCGTACATGAATTGGCTGCGTTGATACGTATAATATATATATGTAGAGTGTGTGTAACGAAAATGGTTTAGTAAAAGTTATCGTGCAAAGTAAAATGGAATATTTTTCTATTTGATCGCCTTTTCAATATCATATAAACGCCCGCATGTTCTGTTCGCACTTAACCAAACTGCAACATCGTCTGTAAAGTTCTTCATTTCTTTCATGTCGCTTTGTCGCATCATTTCGTTTGTCTCGTTTTCCATGTTTTATCCAACCTTAAGCTTTATTTATTTATTAAAATGTAAACTTTCGAATAATGTTTAATGAGGAGCTGACGAGATTTGCACGCTTCATATGGTCTTTTTTTTCTCTCTCTTTCTCTCTTGCTCACTCTTTTTACTTTCTTTATCGTCGTCGTTACATTTTTGTTAAGTCAATTCGCTTAAATTTGAATCTTGTGAATTTCTATTTGCTTTTGAAGTTTGACTTTTTTCACCTTCGCCAAAAACGTTGAATATGCGAAGTTAATACACACATCGTTTTCTTTGTCATCATTTCAGTTACTTTCGATTACATGCATGTTTCTTTCGATTGGCCATCACGTTTGCAAATAAGTAATGCGCTCACATCATATCAAGTAAATGTGCAGAACCCCAACCGAATTTGTAATCGCTATTTCGTATGTATTTTTTCAATGAATACGCATACATATGTACTGTTAACTCGCAACACAAACACAAACACAAGATAAGCTGACTTTTTTCACTCACTCATTCAATACTGACGTACATAGGTCGGTTGAGAAATGGGTACAAAATTTGTTTTCACAAACTTTTACATTTTAGTATCGTTTCAAAGCGAACAAACAACAACACACACACAATCTCCTTTTCAAGTCATTCTCAATGTGCTTTGGAGTCCACCTTTTTTCATCATCATCTTCGTCTTCTTCTTTTTTTTTCTGCAAACTTTTTTCCC
>JAQOWM010000413.1:0-30000 GCA_029041755.1 Resseliella maxima | reverse complement strand
GGTGAACCAACCGAAAAATATGAACAAACAAAAAAAAACGTATCACGAAAAAAAACGTGTTTAACAACCGAAAAAAAAGAAAATGGAATTCATTTTGGGTGACTGAAAGAAAAACAAATTGCCAGCGAAAATTTGGTGCGAATATTACTAAATAAATAAAAGTATTTCGATTATTGCGCTGAAGTGTGCAGAAAATAATAAATTATCGTTGTTTTTCTCATTTTCACACGCTCAATGTTTGCAACGGATCATTGAACCAGTAAAGAAAAATTGCTACAATTTTCAACAGACGACCCAAATGATGAAAAACCAGTAATCAGAGCATAGAACGAGAACGAAAACCCAAAGTGAAGAGAGATGAAAACAAAACTTTATTTGATGCTTATGAGAATGTGTTAAAACAAAAGAGGTGATTTATCAAAACACGCATTCGAATTTCTGGTCTGCATATCACTCAATAAATGCCCTTTTCATACAGAAATTAGTGGAATTTGTACATTTTTATCGACGCATAAAATTTCTAACCGAACAACAACAACAAAAAAAAAAAAAAAAAAGATACGAGAAGTGAAGGCAAGATAGAGAGAAAAGAAAAAAATTTGGCCGTAATTGATTATACGAACCATAAATTATTTTTGGTGCGACACGAAAGAGTGAGAAAGATTGGGATAAAAAAAGTCTCGAGCATTCGTTAATAAATGAGCGTATCAACAGTGAAATGAGAGTAAAATTGTGGAAATTGTGTGAAGTGGGCGAAAAACAAGGCAAAACCCAAACTATCGATTCAATCAACACATTTGACTCTCGCATTTAACAATCAATCTAGTGTCATCGTCAATCTTATCCAGGCGAATTTTGATTAACGTTAACGTACACTTGAAAACTTATAGACACGCATACACACACACAAACCCTGCATGCTATCCATTTCTGACTTTGAGCGAAAATCTATTCAATCAATTTACATAACTTTATAAACACAACGAAAAGTTTATGGAACATTTGAGTAATTAATCGATTAATATTACACCACAGTAACCAGTTCATAAATTAACATTTCATCACAATTAATAAGCAGCGAACATAAAACGTGCATTGATTTGCAAAATCGGCAATTTGCTGCATGGAAATTAGTAGTTTGTTGTGTTGATAATATATGAGAACAAAAACAACAATAACAACAAAAATTTTAATTAAAATTGAATAATTAAAATTTGCAAGCACAATTACATCAAGAAGCGTTTAATAAATACGCTTTTCAAACAAAAAAAAAACAAAAACAAAAAAACAGAATCAACAATAATATTTGAGCACTCGACGAAAAATAGATTGATGGTCGCGCTTATGAAAACTCATTTGTAAAATGAGAGACTGGAACAAAAAAATTCATTGAATTAATTCATCAAGTGCTCGATTATGTGAACATTTCACAATTGTTAATTACAACGCTGCTAATGACAATGAACGTTTGCAAAAGGTTAATCGTTGTCGTGCATGAATTTTGAACAAAAAGGGAAAAAGAATAAAAGCGACCAAAAGACTGAGTGGGAAAGGACGAATGTGGAAAAAAAAACACGCCCAAACACAATAAATGCTTTGTCACGCATCTATTTATCAACTGTGATTAATTTGGTCTAATGAAAAAAACCGAAAAAAAAAACAAAACCCCCCCCCGTTGCAATCATGATGTTCGCACGGATAATAAGATCATTCATACAATTGGTTGACGAAAGTGACCTGCATCTTTGTGGTCATTTGTAAAAATACGTGCGACGCAACAGACGTAGAATAAACATTTTAAAGGTGTTGCTGAACAACAACACCTTCTTTCTCCTGAACAAACATACTGAAATTTGTGAACGTGCACCAATGCCAATCTCTCACCATCGCTGACTGCACCGTTGAATTTTAATACAAAGAAAAAAATGTGCACACAAAGAACGTGTGAATAAAAGTAACGACCACAACTGAATCAATTATTTGTGTTTGTGAATTTTAGAAAACTTTATATTGCCAAGGGCGGTTTATCATTCAACCACATTCAAACCCTTGACCCAATATATATATATATATAAAGGTTTTGTGTATCGAAAGTGAGTGGTGGTGCAAAACGAATATTCCGTGAATGAAATGAACGTGAAATGAAAAATGCCCCAGTGCAAATAAACCAATAAGAAAAAGAAAGAATACGAAAAAAAACCGAAAGAAAAAGAAAAAAAAGCGCACCGAGATTTTAATGATTACCCACAGCAGTCAGTGGGCAATAATACAAAAAAGCAACAGTGCGACATCACCATTAAAGTCTATCACGAAAAACGAACAAACGAATGAAAAACCGTCAGTGAGAAAAGAAAACAAATGAACAACTAAAAGAACGGTGCACAGTAAAACTGGGCAAAAGAAATTCACAAACGGCGTCCACAACGACGGCAACGACAAAAACCAATTGCCATTATCGCCTGAACCGGTTAGTGTAGCCACCGTTAAGTCTCACTTTGCTGCAACTGTGGAACGAAACAAAGAACACGCAGCACAAGTGAAATAAAATAAAAGGAAAAACCAAGAGAAGAAGAAGAAGAAGAGAAAAAAACAACACGAACTGAACACATAAAAGAATGATTGAACTAATGTGCAATGTACTAAATTACACTTGGAGCGAATTCACAGCGAACATAAAAAAAGCACAGCCGTGAAATGTAAAGGGGCCATCAAATTGTGACGGCGAATGTTTCAATTTTTTTATGCTTTTCGCTGCTGTTGTAGCCGCTGCTGTTACCGTGCACTTCACTTCACTTTTGCCTGACTGGTGTGTGTTCGAAAGTGTGAGTTGAATTTGTATTTGCGCGCTCGTACTATGTATACGGTGAAAATTCAACGGTGTTCAAATAAATGTGCTAACTTTGAACAATATAAATACTAATTACCCGCATTTCATACAGTCTTTCTGTCTACTATTCATATAACCGGCTAGCAAACACACTTTTATGCGTTTTTTTCTCTCTCTCTCTCTCTCTCTCTCTCTCTCTCTTTCTTTCAAGTGAAATGTCCATTTGGATCATAAAGTGTGTAACTTTTTTTTACCTTCATTCATGAAGAAATCTCAATGCTTTTTGACCATTAAAAAAAATAGAATTTTCTGTGAAAATAACACATTGATATAATAGAGAAGGAGGAGGAGAAAAAAAACCGACAAAGAGCTAAAGAAAAAAAATGAAAACAAAAAAAAAACTTAAATAAAAAGTGGAATGCGAATAATTATAACACAAAATTGAATTATTTCATTGAATTACGTGATTGAATTCAACAGCAGCAACTTTATTACACATCTGTCAAATATTTATTGCCTCCCGTGTGCTGGAAAATTGAACCGTTTTTCACAGTCGATAAAATTATTTCGACCAATAAAATAAAATTCATTTTCATGACTAGTCCAAATGTATGTGTGTGAGTATGAGTATGTTGCTATATCAAATCACACCACCGAAATGGCCCAATAAAAAATTGTCAGATAAAATAAAGTAAAGTGCACCAAAAAAACAAAAAAAAAAAAAAAAAATATACACAGACACACAAAAGCTTCCAATAAAATTTGTATGTATAAATAAAGCAACAAGGAGTGTATAGGAGAAAATAAAAAAAATAAATACATATAACCAACGGATAGTAAAATAAACAACTATTTATGAAAATGATGGTGTTAAATACGATAAAAATATTGTGCGGTTCGATTTTATTGTTCCAATTGGTAGTTATTAAGTTGGCAACGTGTTCCACATTAGATTTGTATAAAAATGCTCGGCTTGGTACGAGGATCGTGCCGACACGTTATGGTCGACTGCAGGGGCTCATCTTGCCATTAGATAGCTATAAATTTTTACGTCCGATCGAAGCATTTTTGGGCGTACCGTATGCAACCTCACCGATTCAATCCAACAGGTAGGTCATAAATTAACTGGTTAAATAAATATGTAGAATAGCCGTCGTCATTCGGTTTTTTTTTTCTTCATTCATTCTCCCCCTTTTTCAGGTTTTTTGTTGTTTTTTTTTTCTACTCATGGTGTCTTCGCATGTATCTGTCCAATGGAACAATGCAATAAATATAAAATGCCATTTTGAGTTTCAGTTGAATTATTGCAGTCACAAACGTCGCATACCTTTTGCCAGGCTGAAAAGTCAGCATGAAAAAAAAACACGCCATTGTTGGTGTCGGTTTTGGTGTCGATTTTTCTGTTTTTATTGTTTTTTTTTTTTAATATCGATAAACACAAAGAGCGAGAGACAGAAAGAGTATGTGTGTGTGTGTGTGTGTGTGAGAGAGAGAAAGAGAGAGAGAGAGAGAAAGAGACGGAGAAAATGAGATAGAGTGTCAGAGAGTGAGACAGATAGAGGGGGAGAAAATGTGAAAGAGAGAGAGAGAGAGAGAGAGAGAAAGAAAGAAAGAAAAAAAAGTTTCGTATTTTATTTGCAAACGACCACTTCATGCACGTATATAGCGGCAAATAATTGGGTGAAAAATGCTTGAAAGCTGAGTTTTGAATTGCATCATAAACGTAAAACTCTATGAACCAAAAACCAATTGGATAAAATTCAAAAGATTCAAGAGTTTTTCGACTGCAAATTGTGATTAAAAACTCAAAACTTGTGTAATTTAATTGGATCGCAATGATCCATGAATACGAACAACCACATCATCAATAGCCACTTGAAACTGAATGCTGAAATCAATCCATTTTATCGTTTTCAGAAGTATTACTTGATGGGGGCAAAAAAAAACAACAAAATAATTCACTTCAATAACTATAGCATTCAAACAAATACTCAGTGCTCAGTGTAAAAAGTTTACGTACAAAACAAATTTAGGTTAACAAATCAGTCCGATCAGTGCGAGACGAGTTTCTCATTTGTGGTAAATAGAATCGAAATCAAACCAAATCCGAACTAAACTGAATTGAACAATCGAAATGAGTTTTCAAACGCTCATAAATTATGGTTACCTTGATGCCAGACATTCATAGACATGATTCGACTACATTTTGTTATGCTTGAAATAATAATATAATAATTTATGCGTATAGCAGACGGAACACACAGAAATTACTGCATTCATGTAAAGCCAACATCCAATGATTTCGCATTCATCTTTCATCGATTTTAGTGTGCAATTGACCAAGCAATGACTGAAAGAGAGAGAGAGAGAGAGAGAGAGAGAGAGCGCACCAAATTCACATTTATGATAATTGAAACCACAAATCTTGTATTTTCATTCTCAATGTCTAGTATACGAAGCATAATAATATTGAATGAGTCGGTTTTTGTTCCAAAAATAATTGCGTTGGTTGTGCTTATCATCAATTGATTTTATCCACTTTGTTCATGCCTAATATTACAATTGCAAATATCCTATGATCAATAACAAGCTCAAACTGATTTCAAGCAAAAAGACACTGAATTTACTTACTAATGAAATTTACTTTTGTTTTTAAGATTCATTTTCTTATTCTATTTTTGGCGTTGATTTCAAAATGAAGACAATTGAACATAAGTATGTTTTATGCCATTTGACACATAACAGACATTGTATCTACGTTGAAATGCATTAAAATATCAGACTGGGTTTTTGTCAATGTAATCGCTATTGATTGCGTTCACTTGGTGCTTGCCTAAGCTATTTCGGGTACAAATTTATATAATAAAATACAAACGACACTGTGTATAGTATGTGTTTGTATATGCGTCTGAATCACATCAAGCCCAAATAAATATTTGGACATTAGTTAAGAATTTGTTTCGTTGAATTTGTCTAGCTATTTTTCAAAAGGTCCTTTATTTGGACACCATTGTCTGTCCAAAACACGTTACAAATACAAAATAAATTGCGGTCCTCTTTCGCAATTTATATCAAATACCTTCTTTAATCGCTACAAATGAACATTGGAAATGGTTGTATTTTCGATTGGCGTTAGCAATTACTTAATTCAGTGCATGAAAACAATTTAACCGAATAAAAGGCGATTAAGTGTCGTCATCGTGAAATTTTCGGCCAACCAAATGATTGAAATTAATGAATTCGAAGGAAATAACAATCGAGGCAAGTATTTTACGATTAAGTTAAAATAGTATCCCCAACTGTTGGGGCCCAACATGAAGAATCATTCAGAAATTGGGAGAGATGAAGATGTAGATAAGAGAGAGAGAGAGAGAGAGAGAGAGAGAGAGAGAGAGAGAGAAAGAGCAAATGGAAGAGCAAAAAAACACTATAAATCTAATTAATATACAGTTCATCGCGTTTGAGTGGTTCTTTTCAAATGGAAAATCTTATCGTCATCAGCAGGTATCTATCTATTGTATACGCACGAATGCTGCGTGCCAAATAAAACTGGCATTACATGAAGCACTGTGAGTAAGATAGTTGAATTTAGATCAACATTTGTGCTCATTTGTTGTTAAAAAAGACATTCAACTTATTTACATGCGTTTTAACATTTCTTGTTAATTTTGTTTGCCGGTGTTAACAGCATGACGGTAATCGTCAAGGAATCGTCGTTTTTCTTTTTCTACAATTCTCGTATGAGCATGTAGAACGAATGAAGGAACAAAAATATACGAGAGTATGAGAGATGAGAAAATAAAAGCGACGTGAATATGCCACGGTGAACGTAAATCATTCGTAAGCCTTACAGTTTACACAATGCAAAGTACTTTTTAAATCACAAACCCAATCGGGTACTTTTTTCTCTACAGTTTCAATCAATATAGCAAACGATGTGATAGTGAGGAAACAAGAGCATATGCGATGATTCGAGAGAGAAATGCAAATCAAATATTATTTGAGAGATAAACGTTTGCATTTGTTTGAAAAGTGTTCAACGACAATGAAATTAAATAGCCTGCAAACGCGATAAACGGTGTGTATGTATTTGATATGAACGTTTTTTTTTTTTTTATGCTGATAAGTTCTTTAAGAAGAAAAGAAGAGTGTGGGCGATGTGAAGAAGCGTTCGCTTCGCGACAATCGACAAAGCACATAAAAGTCGAATATCATTGTCAAAAGAAATCGGTTTTAACTTAAATCGGGCGCTCCGTTGCCATTGTAAAGATGAATATAAGATGTTTTTATGCTTAATTTTGAATGCCAAACCGACTGCGCCTAAGATGTTTTGTTGAGGCTTTTTTTGAAATTCTATTGTTGTTTTTGTTTGGATGCGGTTTCACTTTTCCCTTCATCTTCTTTTCCTTCTTCTTTCTTCTTGTTTCATTGTTTGTTTTGTGCAATGAATTTCACTCATCGCCATAATTCGTAAAATTTGTTTAGACGCATTGAAGAGAAATTGAAGGTGTGCACATCTCTCTCTGTTCATATTATGCTAATGGCAACACACACACACACACACACACACACTACACACACAAAAAAAAAATCGATTTGTGCAATCTATTTGCGATAGCAACACCACCAACAACAATGAAAATACCCGAAAATAACAAAGCGATCCAACGTAATTTGCACACCAAACTGAAAATAAGACTATTTACGGCACATATTAGAGCATTTAAATGCCTCCTTTTGTGATCGGTGGCATTGTTATTATTCATCCATTTGAAGATGTTTAGTGCTATTGAGCTTAATAAATGTGGTTTTTCTGTTGAAAATTTTGTGCATCGATGCCCATATGGCTGGCCTCACAATACAAACGGTAAACCATATTTTAACCATTGTAGACATAGTACATATTTTGTCCCGCTTTCTCTCAATGCCACGGCAATATTCTATCATCCAATTATATACTTGTGTGCTTTTCATTGCTCTGCATGTGACCGTTTTACCATCCGTTTTCATAATGGCATATCGCGTTGGAAAAACAAAGCGACTATTAAATGAATTGGGAAATTGTACAAATTTTAATTGCTCAAGCACAACATACGAAAACTTAGTTCACCAGACGTACACAATACCATTTATCATTGTAAATAAAGCAACGCATATAATTTATGCGATCAAATAAATAAATGCCATGGACCCAATTTTCTTTTGTGTCTCGTTCATTCTATCTCTTTGTCCATCTCTCTCTCTCACTCACTCTCTCTCTCACTCTTTCTCTCTCTCACTCTCTCTCTCTCTCTCTCTCTCTAACTTTCACTCTGTTTTTGCATCTCCGTTTTTCGGTGGCTCTTTCTTGCTTTTGCACACGAAAATTATAATTTCCTTTCACTGAATCCATTCAAAGGCAAAAAGTAAACTTTAGATCAGTCGAGTGTACAGTGTACACAAAAGGCAGGCGGCCCATTGCAATTTTGTCACAAAACTCAAATATTTTATCTAACGAATTCATGGAAATTAGTGCTAATACTGAATTCACAATGAGCATCATGATAATTTTTGAATTCGAATTAGTAGTAAGTCATTCGTTTATCATACTATTGGCTTGCTGCTTCACTGTATGGTATGCTAAATTTATCTGTTTTTTTTTTTCTAGTACGAAATTGGAAACATATTGAATCAATTATTGTAAAATATATTTTTTTGCTGGTTATTTTTTACTTATTTTTTTGAAATATTGCCTCATAAACAGAATTCCAATTACTCAACTAACTAGTATGCAGGTATTCAATTTAGCATAACCCATTCAAGTGGACAAAAATGTTAGCCAATAGCATTCAACGTTGAAAAAATAAAATGAATTTCCGATGTAATGGTAAAAGTTTTCCAATCAAATGGAACTAAATTGGTAGAAGTGTATTGGGATTTGTTTTAACCGATTTTTTTTTTCCATTAATGCAAAAACAACTGTGCGATTTTTGTATTTGAATTTGTTCCACGATTTTTTGCACATTGAACATTGAAGCATTTTTCAATTAATTTACCTTTTTCACTTTGATAAACAAATAATTTTACTTGATAACGATGGTTTTGACATTGCAATACTATGCTTTTCAATCATCGCACTACTATCGATTGACGATCAATAATTTCACTTTTAACTAAATATAGTTGCTCCGAATTCCTCTAATAAATGTAAATTTTTTTGAAAAATATTAAAATTAAACTGAAGTTGAGCGATTAAATGAAAATGTTTTCAACAGATAATTGGTAATTTTGCCACTTCTGTAATTATTTTGTTTATCTTATATGTTCGAAAGACAGAAAAAATTGAACACAAAAACCATGAAATAAGACGAACTAATGATTATCAGAGGTATTTGCGTGTTCAAAATGGTTTTAATGCAGGTTTTTAATTGGAATTCCTATCACATTCACCTTGACCAGATGCATGTTCAATCATAGTGTAGCTACGAGCTAATGAGAATGATAGTTTTTTACTATATAGTATATTTTGCAAACGTGAACGGCATTTTATTCGCATAAGTTCTTGTTATTTTATGGCGATGGGAATTTCATTATTAAAAGTTTTTAATTGCAACCCAATTGAATGAAAACTTAAGCAATATACGCGGAAAAAACTCAATTCGATTTAGATCCCTGTTAGTTGCTATTTTTCATTACAGAAATAGACACCGCGTTTTGCTATCCATTTTTATGTGGATGTTTTGCTGACGCTGATTATGTGATTTCATTTTAAGAAGTTACCGAGGTCATAACATTATCCACTTACCCTATACGTTACATTCAGCAAACAATGACTAGCTCCGTGAATAGCTTAAAATGAGATAATGTTGAACAAGCATTCGATGCAGCCATTCATTAGGAGAATGTGCTGATTTTTTTTTACAATGCATCCTAGTTGTATCAAATTAGTTTTGGGTTTTTTTTTTTTTTTTTTTTTGTTTTCATTCTGAAACCATGCTTTATTATATCAACAATGTGTGAGAATATTGGCAGTGATAAGGTTTGCATTTAATGATTGTACCAAATGATGTTGAAATTATCAAATAACACTTGTAATGAATTTTACTATAAATCTCTAGTTTTATCTCTAGTGAAAACCAAAAATACTTCGACATGATGAATATGTTTCAAAGCTTAATTATCTTTACAATGTAATTCACGAAATAAATATCGAAATACATATCGAAACATTATGTAGAAAGTTATTTAACTTCATATATGAATGGAATGCGTAAAAAAGGAACAACAACAAAGTTTGATCTAAACAATTGAAATCCATTTTTTATATCATCAAATTTCATGTAAAGCATGCAAAAGCATCAATTTAAACAATATTATGACTTGAACTTTCAAAAATTGATGTAAAATCAACAAATGGGATTCAACATCATGAAATTTTAGTGCATATTCTGTACATTATAAGTATGTTTCAGGTTGTTTAATTAATATTTTAACTTTCTCACTCGACTTAATTGAAAATTCAAAATAATTTCAACTTGATTTAATGTGTATAGATGAGACGAAATCTTGTCTGAAAATCTCACAATTCAAGTGTAAAAAGTGTATAAATGAAAAGAGAACAAAAGAGAAAAAGAAATAAAATGAGCTGCCCCCTCTCGTTCTCTCTCTCTCTCTCGTTCTCTCTCTCTCTCTCTCGTTCTCCCTCTCTCTCTCTCATTGCAAAAGAAGAGAAAAAGAGAATGAAAGAAAGAGATAGGCAAATAGAGAAGAGACGGATAAGAAAATATGCAGTGTTTATTTTTCACAAAAAATTAAATTGAAAAAATCCATTAAACATACTTAGTTGTAAATTATCTATTGCAGTGAAGCCATTTTGCTCGTATTTTAAGTTACGATCCAGTAATTTCGAGTGAAATTCATTGATCAATGTAAGGCAAAAGCCAAAACAAAATGGCAACGAAATTAAAATAAAAACCACGAATGAAGCAGTAGCATCAGCAGTAGACGGAGGTCGATAAAGTACACTTGATACCAACAACATACACTGGAATATAAACAACCATATACTAAGTTCCGTCATACGAAGATTGTGAAATACGAATTTTGTACTTTCGGAAACCAAAACAATAAACAATTTTGGGAAAGGTTAAAAAGAAAATGATTTGAAAATATGTGTAGCATTGCAGCAGCATAAGGGAAAAACCAGAAGAACCAAAGCTAGATACTGATATACTATCACCAATATGTGTGTGTGTGTGTGTGTGTAAGTATCTGTATTATATATATGTAAAGCATTGGTTTGGTTCCTCCCATATGAAGTAGCAGCAAGTTAACGCAGCGAGACGAAGAATCGGTGGGAATTATAATTTATACTTTTCCTGCAATTTAGCCATAATGAAGTTAAATAATCTGGCACAAGCGTGTCTTAAACTTTGTAGTTTTCCCTTTTGGTTTTCACGATGGTGAGAATTGCTTTGTTCAGGGTTTAAATCTTGAAAATATAAAATGCCATTGTTTCTCTCACTCGCTCTCTCTCTCTCTCGCTCTCTCTCTCTCTCTCTCTCGCTCTCTCTCTCTCCGCTCTCTCTCTCTCTCTCTCTCTCTCTCTCTCTCTCTCTCTCTCTCTCTCTCTCTCTTCTCTTGTTATGCAATAACACATACGATGTTTGGCTGCTTCGAAACCAAGTTCGTGGTTCAAAATTCTGTTTGTACAAAATGCATATGTTTCAATATATTTTCAGTTGTTTATTGTTGATGCGGTTTTTATATTACGAAATTGATACGATGTCCAACAAGCAGAAAGAGATGGCAAATCAGTTACATTGACACACACACACAAATTTAAAATGATATCACATTTGTGAAAACTTTATAAAATGTGTTTGTGTCTTAACTCTCAATCTCTCTCTCTCTCTCTCTCTCTCACACACACACACTTTTTCTTTCTTTCTATCATTTTCTCTCTATTTCATTCTGTTTGTTTCTATGTATTCGTATATTTGTCTGTGGATTTCATCATTGGTTCGTATTTAAATTTAAAAAGCATCGAGAACAATGAATGCACCAAAAACCGTTTTCGAACATTTTCCGCAAGAATGCCTACAGACATATTACATTCAAGCAAAAGATCCAAACCGCAAACAAACACAGACACAAACACACAGACACACAGACACACAGACACATTTGAACATAAAAACAACCGGCGCACATTTGTATCGAACACGAACAGCAAGTGATGTGGAAAGGTTACATGTACCTTCACCATAAAACCACCGTTCAACATTTCGACAACAATATAAAATTAGATAAAATTTGTTACTGTAGCAAATTCAATTTTCTGGTTCATATGAAAAAGTGATTATGTTTGGTTTGCCTCCATTCTGTTGTTATGTGTATGTATCTAAGGATATTTTATAGTTATACAATGGCCAATGCCACATATAATTCATACTGAATGAATACGTTACATTCAGTCGAAGCCATCAACAATGGGGCCAAGTATTATCCTTTTTTTTTTATTGGTAATGAATAAGTTGAGCATTTATTTTGATCTAATTCGGATTGTCAAACAAAAGCTTTTTGAAATATAATATGTTAAGAAGTTTTCAGTTGGATTGCTTTTTTCATTCCGTTTTTCTAAATGCAGTAGCAGGAAAAAAAGGTATTCAGATGTTTATTCTGAATACAAGAACCGTAATTATTTTGCATGATAAATTTTCACTTTGCTAAAGAAATCTAAAGAATAGAAAGGGGTCAAGGTACTAGATGACTAGAAATATTTTTAACAAAATACAAAATGGATTTTATTCCATAGAAAATGAACTGTGTCCGTTGTTGTAGACATAATCACAACGATTATATTATCATACAAAAGTCAAGCTTAATGCTATTTAAACATCATTTCACGATGAAAAACGATGGCAATAAAATTGAAATCTTGAACAATGTACACACAATGTTTAAATTTCAAAAGCCGAATATATATATGTACATACAATGCGAAAAAAGCGAAAATGTTCAATGTTGCCATTCACAGATAATTAGCATCTCAATGCGATTGAAGAATGAAAAAATAAAACAGGATTCAATGCTAAACTGTGGAATAAAAAAAATGTAATATGAAACCATCGTAACAAATCAAGAATTTTGTTTTTGTTCCTTTTCACTTGAAATTGACTTTATGATTGATATCATTTGCCAGGCTTTTTACTAGAAATTCCCAACATTTCGATATTGAATAACGAGCCATTTTTGGCTAGACACTGATTTCGTTTTGTTTTGTTTGCGATACCGTTTCATGTTCGTTAAATTGTTATCATCATCATCATCATCATCATCATCATCTTCATCATCTTCATCTTCATCTTCTATCAATGAACTTGATTTCAGCTACTCAACAAAAAAAAAAAATCAAATTATCAGCTCGTTTTTTATGAGTTTCCCCACAAAAATGGCAACTATATATTGGCATTGGCTAGACCACACAATTATACAAAACAGCGTTTGTTTTTTTTCGTGATGGGCGTTACATAAATTGATATTCCAAAATTCGCTGGTATTAGAAAAAGCAAAATGGATTCTGACATTTTTGGGGTTAAGCTTTGACAATAATCGCTTTCGGCTCAACAAATAAGAAAAAAACAAAAAAATAAAAAACTACAAGATTAATGATCTCTATCTTTCTCTGCACCGAACATTGAACGGTTGTTTGAGAAATAAGTTGAAATTAACACGGTTCAACTGTTGTCTGTTTGTTGAGATATTGCGCTTCTCTTTCTCTCTCTCTCTCTCTCTCTCTCTCTCTCTCTCTCTCTCTCTCTCTCTCTCTCTCTCTCTCTCTCTCTCTCTCTCTCTCTCTCTCTCTCTCTCTCTTTCTCTCTTTGTGTGTGTGTTTTTTTTGTGAAATATTCTTGTTTCTAACTTTAATGAAAATGACTAAATAAAAATGTCATGTCACACTAAATGCACAGGAAATAGAGCTCAACATACGAACATTATCTATTTTTCAATTTTTTTTATTTTTCTTGTGTGTATCCTCTTTGCTTTATTGCGCCCCATAGAAATATTTCATTTTGTCAAAAAATTGAGGAAGACGAGCATTTAGTTCAGTCACTGTCATCTGTCAACCATTCACATTTAATTCATTTATGTCTGCCAAGTGAAATTACTCATTCGGGTTTAATTAAAATTTTGTACAAAGTTTATTTTTTTCTCTTTTTTGGTTCTTTGCGTGGGAAAACCATTATAAAAATTTAGACAAAAAAAGGGACGCAATTTTGTTTTTTTCATGTGATTAAGCTTCAGTGAACGTAATTTTTTATTTTGAAAAAGAAAACGGAACTGAGAGAGTAAACGAGAAAAAAAAATGGATGGTGTTACATTTTTGACTGTTTGTGCCCATTTCTAAAAGGTATATTTGCTTTTATAATGAGCAAACATCATGTTTAAAACAAGGTTTAACTTTCGTCTTACATCTTGAAGACACTTCTGACATTTATATTTGAAAGGAAAATTGGGTGCCGCGAAAACAAAAAGAGCGAAAATAGCAACGCGAAATTTTTGAAATGACCACAGAAGTATCCCATCAACTTGACATGTTAAATGGAAACATGAAAAACCCACAAGAAAAATAGCCAAACAATTCGATCACATTTTTAACGTAACTTTTCTTGCCTGTGCATGGTGTGAAGGATCTTAGTTTCTTATTTCGTCGTTTTGCCCTTCAATTTCTCTCTCTCTCTTTCTCTCTCATTTTCATTTTCCTTAGTTTCGTTTTCACTGTAAAACTTCAAACAATATTTCACCCTCGTTTAATATCATTACTCCAAAGTCACCAATTTTTAAGAAGCTACTTACTCAAATAGTCGAATTTTAACGACGCTTTTGACAAGAAAAATACACCAAATTACAGAAATATCACACTATAAGTGAACAATGTATAACTCCGGAATGATTTAAATATGCAAATTTTGCTCAATTTTTCTCGCGCCATTTTTTCCATTTTTGACAATGTTAAACGATATATTCGGATGTCGAGCGCGTAATGTAGTCAAAGAATCACCATAAAAATGTTGAGTTTTTGTTGGACATGTGAAACTTCACAAAAAAAAAAATCCAATTCTTTTCCTACACACATTGAAGCCTAAAATGGTTCAAGGTTCAATTTTATCAGAGGTTTTTTAAAACTGAATGTGAGCTTCACTTTTTTCTCTCATTGATTTTTCTCTAAATAACACTTTTTTACCATAATAAATACAAATAGAGAACATAAATTGTCACTCGTATGACATATGATGACGAAAATAAATTAAAATCTGACAAATAAAGTGCTTTTGGTTTATATTAATTTTAAGGTAAATAGTTTATAACGAGAAATTTTTCCAATTTAGAGAGAGAGAGAGAGAGAGAGAGAGAGAGAGAGAGAGAGAGAGAGAGAGAGAGAGAGAGAGAGGGGGGGAGAGAGAGAGAGAGAGAGAAGAGAGAGAGATGAGAGTGTGAGAGGAAAATATAATACGAATAATTGAAAAAACACAATTTCTCGCTAAAATGCCAACGAATGGAAATTCGAACGGAAACAATGTTCGATATTTTTTAATTAGAATACTTTTGCTCGATTGTGACGCAAATGGAAATCACTTGATTCGAATTTCCAGATGCGCATGTTCTTTCCTCATTTTACCATAAAATGTGCTTCGCTCTACAAATGTGCTCTATAATTAGAATATTCGACAACAAAAAAATAAGTTCCATTATTTTATGCGAAAAAGAAAAACGTTTAATTTCGATGGTATTGCAAAAAATGAAAAAAAAAAAAAACAACAAAAAGCTCTGAAAATATTATTCGAACCGTGAATAAATTTTGTAAAGGCGGCAAATTCTTACATAACATTTTTAAAATTCCATGCTGAAAACGGCTAAACAATATTTGATATTCAATATTGAATTGCTTTTTTCGTCTTATCTCCGTCAACTGAGTTTGATACTGGGTCGACGAAGCAACTTTTTGTTGTATCGATCTTTAGATTGTCATGGATTCTTTTCTTCTTATTCTTTTAATTTTTCGGTTATTTGTTTGCCTTGCAGATGTTTGCGTACAAAAGCCTAAAATACAAACAAATGGAAAAACATTTCAGCACAAAAAAAAAAAGAAAAAATTCGATGAATTGCAAATTTTCCAGTGAATGATGATTCTTGAAATGGATGAACAAATTCGCTACCTTATTTAGGATCACTCAGAGAATATGAGTGCTGAAGAAATGAATCGAACATTTTTTTTTTTTGACGAATGGTTAATTTTGGCAAATTTCAAATGGAATTTAAACAAACAAACCGAACTTCATATGAAAATATTGCATAATTTTTAATCAAAACGCAACATACACAATATTTGCCATTCTGAAGATTTATCAAAGGCTTTTCACTTTGTATTCAACGATCAAATCATTTCATGATGATAGATTTTCAATGATTTCTGAAAATTGAGCTGAAAGCAAAATTTGTTCAACTTTAATGCAAATCGAGCTTGTAATTTCAGATTTATTTTCATTTACGTTCTACATTGTGGACTGACTGGATTTCCAAAGTAATTTCAAACAAAAATTCCGTCAGGATTTTCTCTCACTTTCACTCTATTTCTGTCTCTTTCTCTCTGTCTCTCTCTCTCTCTCTCTTACACATATAAACACACTTAACCATGTTCAGGTTACAAAAATCAATTTAAGTTGCAATAGTTTCAATTTTCAAATGCAATCGAATTGCTTGTATCACGAAATTTTAATCAAAAAGTATTTCTCTTGAAGTTGAAAAAAACAAAAAACATTTAAATTTCCATGAAGCGTTTGTGAAAATTCTTTTTCCAATTTACCTTTGATTATAATTCAGATGTAAAATTAAATTTGTGTTACTATGGTGTCCATGTGGTACCTTTGAAGAATGCATCATCGTTTGATGCAATAAAGTTAAAAAGAGCTCATGTAAAACAACGAATGAAAACTGTTAATCCATCAGAATTTAGTTAATTTTGTACAAAATTCATTTAACAAAATATGTATAAAGCAAATGCATATCCCACTTCTCTAGCCACTTCTATTGAAAAAATAAAACAATTTAAAATATTCTACAAAGTTGTAGGTCATGTTCTGTTTATATGTTATGAATATGTTTGCTTTAGTTTACATTGATGGTAAAAAGTAAATGTAGCAAGTGTACAAACTCTTGGAGATATTTTAATATTGTTTGTAATTAGTTCATATTTTTGTGTGTGTTGTTCATCTTCAACTTTTATTGACATACCAAAGAGTATTTTGGGCAAATTTGTAAACAGGAAAACCTACATACATGCATGTTTTTGTTGTAAAAATATAAAACCGATCTAAAATACATAAATTTGTTTTTTGGTTCGGTCGCTGGTGGAATGTTCATTTCACTTTTGTTTTTTTTTTTTTTTTTTTAATTTTATTTCGAAATATATTACATACGCTCGTTTGGTGCAAATTGTATCTCTATGTCTACTAAAAATGTTTCAACAATTCCAAAATAACGTAACAAATTTGAATAAATTGAATGGCTCGAAAAATATGTTAAACTTAAGACTCATTGTGTATGTTTGTTGGAACACTGTGCGAGTTCAGCGAAATGAATGTCAGCGGTCTGAACGATAATGGTATTACAACGAAAGCGACAAATTAAAATTGCAAATTTTGTAGTCATATACATGAGCAATGACATGAGTGCCAGAGCACCAGAGTGCCAGTAATAATACTTTTGCTTGCACCATACCCAACGTGGTTGAGTGTTGAAAATACTATTTTCTTCACGTTTTCATTCAAAATTTATCGAAATTTATTTTAAACATGAATATGCTGCATGTCTATATGAGAGCGCATTTCAATGAAATCTAAATGAATTTCTAATTTTTGCAATGGATTTACAATTTGGCACAAGTACTGTTACAAATAATATATACCATTGACACAATCGATTTCTAAGCCAATTTATACAAAATGCAATGTTAATTCAAGAAGTTTTAGCCTGTAAGTCAACTCAATCAAAACAGGCGAAAAACAATAAGTATATCAAATGAAGATATATCACGATTCTGGAACTCAAATAAAACTTAGAGTAAATTACGAGACATAGATCGATGGAGACAGCAAGCAAGAGAAAGAGAAAGAGAAAGAGAAAGAGAGAGAAAAAGAGAGAGAAAGAGAGAGGGAGAGAGAGAAAAAGAGACAGACAGAGAGAGAGAGAGAGAGACAGAGAGAGAGAGAGAGAGAGAGAGAGAGAGAGAGAGGGAGAGAGAGAGGAAGAGAGAGGGAGAGGGAGAGAGAGTGAAAGAGAGAAAGCGGAAGAGAGGGTGTGAAAACTAGGAAGGAAATTAAAAAGACGGACAAAAACCGGAGGTGGAATAGATATCACACACACTGAATACATTACACCCATAGGAAATAAATGTGCGCATTTTATGTTGACAAATTATTATGAATTGCTTACAGAAGCTAGTAAACGTTGGCGGTGCAAAGCGATATTCTGTACTGTACGATATCGAAACCGATGACTACCGCAAATGTGTTTCAAATATGAGCTCAGGTATGCTTTTATTTGCCATTTGGATTGTTCGGTGGGTGTCTGTTTGTATTTTTTTCCACTCATTTTCGTGTATAAAACAAATCGAATAGTAATGCAAATGGTGATTTTTCGAAAGAATCGTTATGGGATTCTCCAATTCAACATGCAAAAATGAATAAAACCAAAAATATCGACTGAAATATGAATAATATCCTTTTGGAAAATGTTTGCATTCATTTTGTCGCTGTTGTTAGAAAGCGAAAAAACTTTGAGACAGCAAACCAAAATTGGTTAAATGTTAAAATTTAAACTTTTTCTTGACAGACATGAACTTCGCAACCATTTCGATAATTCATAATGTAAATAAATTAAATTCATTTTTGCGAAATAAAACTTTATTTCATTTTTCTTTCGTGCATTTCATAGCCCCAAATATATGGAAATAATGTTTATGACGAGCACAAAATATATTATTCGTTAATCGAATTCACGTCTCTAAATTGTAAGCGAGTGAATACAAACAAAATCACTCACACCTGATCCACTCATAACCGCTATTCATTGCTTTAAGTCATTAATTAAAATGGTGATGCAAGATGTAACTAGACGATCTTTTGTTACCATATGTGTGATTTTCAACCTTTTCTATTTTCAATGCGACGCAATGAAAACAAAAAAGAAGAAATACAGATACGCATACTACTGTGGGCAAAACCTACCGGGAATTTGGTTATATTTCAAAAATTCTTTTTTTATTCTTCCAAATCAATTTCATCGCCTTCAAAGTAATCCCCTCCCGACGCAATGCACTTATGCCAACGTATTTTCCAATCTTCGATGCATGCCAAAAAGTCACTGGCAGGGATGGCCTTCAGAGCGCGCGCCGATTCACGTTGAATCTCTTCAATCGACTCAAAACGATGTCCCCGGAGCGGTCTTTTTAGCTTAGAGAACAGCCAGAAGTCACACGGAGCTAAATCAGGTGAATAAGGTGGTTGCGGAACGATATGAGTTGAATTTTTGGTGGAAAAATCTAAAAAAACCAATCAAAGAAATTTCATGGTTTTGGAACCAAACGTGAATTGGAACTTTTAACTTAAAAAAAAGCTTTTGAAACGGTGTTCATAGTTTATGTGGAGAACCAAGAGATCTAACCATCACTCTTAAAGTTCATCGACGATGTTTCACTGAAAATTTTCTCATTTTTTTGATGTTGATGGTCGTTCAAGCCGATTTTCAGAGGTTTAGGTGTTCTTCAACTTCTAGGAAAATTTTCTGTCGTTTGAAAAACCTGGATCTTATTACAGTTCGATAGAGGAAGGTTCAATATATGATCTCAAAAGATCTGTTTGTCGAAATTTGATATTGCAAACAAAATTTATTATAACTTCTTTTGAGAAAAAAATGGAAAAAATGTGCAAAATCGCCAAATGCACTTTTGGTTGCTCACAAATCACAAACCAAACTACTTGAAAAATAGAGATATTGTCATGAAATTTGACACAGATGTCAAAGACAGTACTGCCAACCTAAAAATAAAAACACTTGTCCCTATCGGAAGACCAATGAAGTTTAAATTTAAATTTCCCGGTAGGTTTTGCCCACAGTAGTATAGTACATCGTCCTCAGTTAGCATACATGCTCAAGCCACATCCGTCCTTAATACACACACATACACACACACAATGTACAAACATTTGCTTTATAAATATTTTCTCTATGGAGAAAATGATTTTTATTTTATTCCCTTTTCTGACATTCGCTTTTATATTTGCATAAAGCGCTATCAAATTGCAACACACATTGCAGCTGGCAACGAAGGAAAGGTATGCATTTATAATATATTTAATGGGTAAACATTAAGCTGTGAAGCACACAACGGTACCGGTATTTTCTTCAGAAAATTGAAATTCATGAAACCATGGCAAATCGGCTTTGTACCCGTTGCCTCGGTTATTGTTTTCTTCTTTTTGTATACGCATCATAACTTCAATTAATGATTCGACTCATGTTGGTTTTATTTTTTGCATTTCTTTTCTTTGAAATGCTTTCATATAGAGGTGTCAAAAGGACGGACATGGTCATGAAAAACATTGTCCGTCCGACTTTCTTCCCAAGAGGGACGAACCAAATTATTTTGGTCTGTCCTTTTCGGGAAGAATGAGGGAGGGACGGACGGACATATCAATGTCCGTTTGATACCTTTTATATGTAAAATGCTGCCAAAAGGACGGACATGGACATGAAAAAACTTTGAAACAATTTGGTCCGTCCTTCTCAGGAAAAAAGGCGGATAGACGGACGGACAGACAGACGGACGGACATATAAAGTTCGTTTGACACCTTTACTTTCACATCATGGTTTTTGTGTCAACATTTGTATATGTAATCAAAGTTCTTTTTTTTTCGCTTACTTTTTCATTTGGAACAATGTATCCGTTAAAACTTCATTTTGACTTATTTCATTAATTTAATTCATCAAATGTACAAAATGCAATGAAATTAAATGAAAATATGGGCAAGGCCCGTGAGAAAGAGGAGAAACGAGGGAGAATTGGGGTGAGAGGGGACAAAGAGATAAAGAGAGAAGGAAAAAGCCTGAAAGAGGGAGAGAAGGAGAGAGAGAAAGAGAGGCAGTGGGAGAAGGAAAGAGAAAGAGAGGGTGAGAGAGAGAGAGAGAGAGAAAAGAGAGGAAGAAAGGAAAAAAAAAAGCGAGAGCAATGAGAACGATGGAAGTGAAAAGGAAATCTTTTAAAATGTTTATGAGTCACACAACAACAAGACCGCCTCTATCAATGTATAATTCAAGCAATAATTGAATTATCTGCAAGAGAATAGACATTGTGATCTTAATACGGTAATCGCGTCAACGTCACATGCCTGAATATGGAATTTCAATTTCTTGCACTGGTTATTATAAATATCTCATTTAGCGTGCGTTGTAATTTTGAACACTTTATATTTTGCATATGAAGATGCTTATGCGAATATGAATCTTCATATAAATGTGGATGTGTGTTAAGCACATCAAGCACACGCCGACGGCACAAGTAATTCTTTTTTTTTCGTGTGTACGTCGCAACAAGCAGAAGGAAAAGAAAGAAAAAAAAAGGAAAAAAAAAACCAACGAACGCGAAGAAGAATTTCACTTAAAACGTTCAACATATTTAAATATTTATTTGAGCTTCTTCATCATTTGCAGTTATGTAATGTGTAATGACGTTCAATTTTATTTCGGTCTAACGGCATGCAAATGTTTAATTGTGCAATTTAATTTAGTGACAGCGCGTGTCTTGTGATGTTGAGATGACGATTTCGCATCTGTTTTTTGCATGAGCTTATGTAAAACTCGTATTTTTGAAAATTAATTGAAAAATGTAATAGACGAAAATTCATTTATTCAAATGTATTGCATTAGCAGCAAGTGAAAAGAATTAACAGCATCAAAAACAGTAGCTCAGTAGCAATTGAAGAAGCAGAGACAGGGATCGGTACAAAAGTAAGAAACTATATAAAAGAAAATATATTTTATTACATTGTATGTGATGCAAAATGGAATCGTATGTTGCTGGAATGTGGCTGTATGTCTGATGACAAAAGTGAAAATCGTTTGCGCAATGAATAAAGTAAAGAATTTTTGAGGCAAAAAAAAAAGAAAAACTGCTGAAAATATCTAAATTGTAATGGAAAAGTGTTTGTGATGTTCGATGTAAGGCAATGCTGAAAAATAAGAATAGAGAAGACGGTGCTTTTGGTCGCAATTTGCGCGCGAAAGAGAAGTTTTATGGTAAAATTGCTTGATATTGCATTTGCAATGGGAATCGTGTTGTGTTGTGTTGTGTTGTGTGTGTGTGCGACTTTTGTTTGGCTACACAAAGTGAACTCAATCTTCAATTTTTTTTTTTTTTTTTCTTTGAGCTTTGTATATCGTTTCTTTCTCTCATTTTTGTCATTCCAAATAAAATAGAATCAAGTGTGGTTCACTTGGTTTGTATAGTTTTCAAGTTGCTTATTTTGCCAGTTTTAAATCCCCGTTGATTATATCGAAATCCCCGTTTACATAGTGCTATATTCACGTCTTGCTCTGATCGCCTTACCAAACGATAGCGCTGCGTTGACATAATTTTCTTAGCGCATTTCCATCATTCTTTATTTGCTTTGCTTTGCTTTGCTTTGCCTTTCAAGTTAGTGTATGCGGTGTTATTGTTTCCATTTCTCGGAAATATAGTTGATAGTTTGAATAGCAAACATGGAATGAGCAAGAGGGCATATTTTCACACCACACAGCTTACACAAGATATAACTAAAGCTTAGTTAAAGTGTTAAATATGCTCATGCGATAAACAAATGCCGCACCATAATTACATCATTCACATGCTGCAATGTACTGTAATGTACTTTACTCAGTACTACTACTGTGTACAATTCTGTTTTATACTTCACAATGATAAGATACAACAAGTGTGCTGTTTGTTTGAGTTTTCTATAGCCTTTTGTAGTTGCGTAAATTGTGCGCACATATATTTGTATTTGTGCTGAAACAGGAGGTATATGGTAAAACGAAAAACTAGCTTTTTCCATGAAGCAAACGAAGACAAAAGCGTTTTTGTCATACAATTGGATAGAAAGCATTTGGTTTTTCCAAAATCATTTGCATAAATATTGCGGCAATATATACAATGTATGAGGAAAATTTTAACATACGCGCGCGTAACACACATCTCTCGCACCAAAACTATTTTCATCAGTTATGTCAACAATGTTTCGATGCCAAAGAAAAACAACAATACTCACCAATAATACAATTTTCGTTCGCACCAAAACCATCTTCGACAATTTATTCCATATGCAATTGTTTACCATACACATATTTTAAACGCATTTAAACATCGGATCGTCACTTTCACAAAAGCATATATTTTGGATTTACACACTAAGATGGATTCTTTTTTATTCTTCTTCTTCTTCTTCTCCTCTCTCTCTCTCTCACTCACTCTCTCTATCTCTCTCTCTCTCTCTCTCTCTCTCTCTCTCTCTCTCTCTCTCTCTCTACTCACTCACTCTCTCTCTTCTCTCTCTCTCCCTTTCTCTCTTTCTCTCTCTCTCTCTCTCTCTCTCTTACTATCATTACCTCTCTATCTCTATCTCTATCCTTCAATTCGTTTGCGAATCTTTTATTTATCTTAAAATTTCCAACGCTTTTTCTTTAGTTCTCTTTGTTTACCAAAAGACTTATAACCAACTAACGCAAACAATCTCCGTGTTACGTTAATTTATGTTGAATATTTTGTGAATTTCCTAGATGTTCGAAATCCACTTCTTCGCTTTTCCCTTCTTTCAATGGATTTCCTTCTTTAGCTCTCCTTCAAATCCATTCTCTTCTTTCACTCCCGACCTACCTTCGTTTCCTGTTCTTTCCTTTTTTTTCTCTTTACCTTTCTCACTCATTCACTTCTGTCACAAATTTACATCGTACGCTCCAACAGCCAAATGGCTCCAGGCAATTGTATATATTTTAATGAAATGCCTTACACAAAAATGAACAAAGAAACCATTTCCCGTGCAAGCCCATAAGCAAATTTGGGGTTTTGTTAATTTAAACATTTTTCATTTTGTTTTATTTTTTTTTTTTTTCGGGGGATTAAAATATATTGTATATCACCTGACATTCTGGTTATGGTAATATGAAAAAAAAAACATATGAAATATGTTTCAAATACCTTCGCAAATCCACATTATCTATTTACAAATGAAAATTGTATCTTATGTTTTAAATTTTTGAAATTTTATTAATTTTCCCAAGGAACACTGAAATGGTGTAAATTGAATTGAAATTTATACAATTTTGTATGAATCGTTTATTGCAAACACAAGACATGAAAATGTACATAAAAGTGTTGTTATCAGACAAAATTGCTGCTAGCCAAATGTAAATGTGTTCATAGTTGTTGTGTGCGTCGACTGGCCGACAAATGAGCGTCTCCCAGCAACGATCGTTTTCTCTCTTTCTCTAGTGCTTACCGTGTCTCGACGAAAATTACGTAAAATGGCAAGAATGATTTGCATGATTAAGTGTTTTGTTCACACCAAAAACAACGTCAAATAAACCCCAACGATTAACCTGTATTCGGACGAAAATCCATTAACAATACAATACATCAATGGAAAAGTCCCAAAAGAGGGATTGTTCGACCGAAAAGCTTGCATTTTTCGGCTAGCTATTCAATTACAAACCCACACACAAAACACAAAGAGAGATAGAAAGAAAGATACAGAGAGAGACAGAGAGACAGAAAAAGAGAGAGAGAGAGAGAGAGTGAGAGTGAGAGTGAGAAAGAGAAAGAGAGAGAAACGTAGATAAACAAGTTTTCAATTCGCTTTACAGTTCTCGTAGTTTTGCGTGGTATTTATCGTTAAGTGAGCATCTTCCCTATCGAATTACCTTGGAATTGATTGCTATTTGAATTTCAAAGCGTTCTAGGCTATTTTCCCCGATGGCAAGTCCTAGTCATATCATCGTCAAATGTTTGTGTCAAAAACATAGTTAAAACCATATTCGATGACAAAAGCATTGATAAACCACAAAAACAAAATCATCGGTATAAATGTTGAATGACTGTAAATTTTCGTTTGAAGTTATCAATACATTTGTCGATAATTTCAACTAAAAGAGATATTTCTACACTGAAATGCTATGAATTTCCATTGTGAACGTATGATTGATATGGGATGCATATGTGTGCGTAAGTGCGTGTGTGTTTGCGTGTGTTGCGGTATGCTTGACACAAACTTACTTTACTACATTTTAGTTTTGGAATTTAGAAAATGAAAATATATCGATAAAGCGAATGAGAAGAAAAGAGGAAAAACCCCTTTTATCTTGCCATTTCCAAGAAAAATCATCTCCTGTGAGTGTGAAGAAACAAACGCTAATGCAAAGTATTTAAAGGAAAAGCACATAATTACACGTATGCCTGATAATGGCACGTGCAGTGGTGAATGAATCGTGCTTTTACCGTCGTTTTTACCATTCTGGCTACTGATTCACTTCACTTTTTCTATTGTTTGATTTGCATACTTTGCTGTTCGATTTGATGTGTGTTCGAATGCGCGCATGTTCAACTTTAGTATCCCTTGAATATCGGTATTTTTTTTTTCGCCCCCTCAGTCTCTTTCTATTTCTCGTATTCTTTCTCACTCTCTCTCTCTCTCTCTCTCTCTCTCTCTCTCTCTCTCTCTCTCTCTCTCTCTTTCTCTCTCTTTTCATTTTTCTCTTTCTGTTTCATAATCTTCCATTTTCCAGTCTTTCTCTTACTTGGTTACTCATCTTTGCTCATTTCAATACAAACACATTTTGTCATATAGCAAAATGTTGAATCTTAAGCACAGATCATATTATTTACGCTTGACGTATCTATACAATGTACACGAGTTAAAATTACCTGAAATGTTAACAATGACATATCATCCGCCCGTGTGTTAAACAAAGAGATATTTCTGTTTAAAGTTCATTTGGAATTTGTCTGTACATTTAAAGAAATTATACTCTTCGCTGAGATTACTAATTTTAAAAATAATTTTATTAAATATGACGGAAAGCCCGGTTTGTATTCGAGATTCATTTTACTCTTTTTGGTTTAAAATGTTGTAACCAAATGTTTCGCATGGATTACTACTATTCACAATTCACATATGACAATTTCATTTTTACATAGACACACACATACACACACCATTACTCCATACCAGAAAGAACAATGGTATTTCTCACGTAAATGTGTCGCTGGTGAATTGCTGATGATGGAAAAACACGTGCACATTTTCCTTTTGGCGTTGAAACATCCACAACGACGCACGTATAAAGATTAGATTTTGAGAGTGGAATTTGCATGGCGAAGAGTAAAAAAAAATCGCACAATACGGCGCTAAGAAATGATAGACAGAGTGAGAGAGAGAAAGAAAGAAAATGAGAGAATGAAAGAAAGAGAACACACACACACACATTGATTGTTTCTATGGAAAATCTTAAATTCGAACATTGTGCTGGCATTTATTCCATTTAATTTGAAATCATTTCAAGAAAGTGTTTTGAATATTCGATTTGGTTCGCGAAGTGGATAAAGAAGTGGATCATTGCCGTCTCCGTCTCTAAACCATTGCATACCGATGGCGTCACCCCGGTTATCAGGGTTGGAATATATCAGGCATCGTTCAATGCATATATTCCACTAATGAGATGTAAAAAGGTGTATATGTGATGTGCTTTTCGTTTTAAATGCCAAAGACATGCCTTTTAACCCTTTCATTGGCATTCACAGCAACTTGATATGCATACGCATGAATATCATCATCACATCGAATAACCATCGATGCCACCACTTTCATTTTTGATGGATGCCAAGAAATATCTTGAAAACGATTAAACACAATAAGCTTCATTCATACATGAATGGGATACAAAGTTGCATGTTCAAACGATCGTGCACAAATGTTTCAACACACATGCTTCACCAAACTTTGTTATACAGAGTTGTATTGTATGCGAACAATTCGCTTTTAGACTTTTATTCAAGTAATTCAATGAAGAATTTAGAATTTCGGTATAACAATAGTTTGTATAAAGTGCGGCAAAAGATGACGATGACGATGACGATGAAGATGACGAAGACGATGATTTTAAGTTTGGATAGTGTGAAGATAAGAGTCATGTTCGTGCAATAAATTTATAGTTGGATTTTTAAGCATAAAATGTGTATGCGTGTGAGTGAGCAACAAAATAGTTGGTTGTGAATTTATTTACAATTCGTTTCGCAATTGAAGTATTTTCAAATCGAAAACTTTGATATGCGTATGTGATAAGTTTAACTAAAGATAAAAACAATTCAGTTTGAATGACAAACTCGATACCAACTGTTGTCAATGTTGAAATGTAGCTGCTGTTACTGGTGTTTCTACAGTCAGATGAAGATAGCGAATTGATTTGGTCTCAAATGTTTGGGACTAGTGACAATTTTTCGTTTCGTTTGCATGTTAAATTTACTTGCAAAATCTCAACCAAATGACGTCAAGACAATGTCAAAACTATAAAATATGGTCACAATCGCAATCACGTTTATACTACGGTTGATATATAAATATAAATATATATATATTTATCCAAGACCGTAATACGAAATGTGCCGGGTTCAATGGGTTTTATGAGTGAGCTTTGCTATACCTGCGACTGACGTTTTATTACACGGCACCGATACTTTGCATTATCAACCATACACTTAAACACTTAAGCTTGAATGCTCGGAGTTGCCATTGCAAAAGTGCCATTTATACCAATAATCCGTTGCCTTGTCACGAAATCTACCTTTACGACATCTGTGCCATATTCCTCTGCAGTTTTTTTTTCATTTCTTTTTTTTCTCTCAACTTCTTTGCTTCACCCAAAATACACTTATGCAATATCGCAGTTTGCCGCTTTCATTTTACCGTATTCCCTTAATCATTCAGTCACTGAAATTCTATCGAACATTTTATTCTCACCGTATTATTTCCTACTTTGTTTCATTTTTTTCGAGTATCAATCGTATGTGTGCGGGCATTAACGACTGTGTGCGCTCGCGTGTGTGTGTATGTGTGTTTGCAGTTTTATTGTCTATTATACATTGTTCATGAACATTTTATTGTTGGTAATGCCAATAAAAATAAACATCATTACCGTTTATCATTGCATACAACATAGTAAACGCATTTGACCGAAATTGATGGACGCAAAAAAGCATGAAATTAATGAATAAAATGTTGTTGAATGCGAATGACACTTCATTAAAATCCAAGTGAATTTTTGTTCTGTTTCTAAAGGCAAATATGAATATTTGCGCATCTACAAAAATATTTTTCATTATGAATATTTAAAATTATTTGGAAATTTCCATGGCCCATGTTTCATATTCTCATCACATTCGATTTGTAAAAAAAAATGTGCTGAAACAAAGAAATTATATTTGGGAAGGGGGTGCGATTGACGGTACGACATATACTATAAATGAAAACATTTACAATTTCAATGACAGCAAACAATGAAATGTAATAATAAAAAAAAACCCTCCCGTACAAACGAATGCAATGAAAGGAAATATGAATATTTTTTTTTTTTTTTTCATATTCTTTTATGGCTGTAACATGCATACACAAAACTTCTTGTTGTGCCCAGCGAGCAAATAACAAATAACTCACGTTAGCTCAAAGCTTTTCACCATTTTTTTTCCCCCATTTTGTGTGTATTTTTTGTCCTCTTTATTGTTGAATTTATTGTATTTACTCGTTGATTGCATTGTCTCGCAATGAATGAAGTATTACTCCTTTTGGAAGTCTGAAAAAAACCCACGCGCACGAACCATGAACAATTTTTAAATATTCAACAATGTATGATAACAGAAAAATATACGACAATTGCGTTTGTTTGTTGTTTTTTTTTTTTTTTTTTTCTTTTTTGGTCATGCGGTAACAAATGCAGAAATTCAACAGATGTAAAGCCGACGATTTGAGGCGAATACAACGCCACAGTAATAGTATCAACAGTGAAAAAAAAGAGAAACAAAACTGGTAATAAACATTCTTGTCAGTGACAACGGTCAGATGAAATGTTTTCATCAAAAATTGAAACAAATAAAATGATATAAAAGAGATATTATCATGGACGAATAAACAATAATTTTCAAGTCCAATTTGTTGTTTGGACAAACAAAAGAGTCGCACAGTGTCACAAATGCACATAGCCGCATTTTTTTTTTTTTTTGCTCATCTCATCCGTCATCAACTTGATTCAATGACAACAAATAAAATACAACGAATGTTACACAAGAGGTAGTGAAGAGGTTTGTCAACGAGAAAACAAAAACAAAAGAAAATTGTTAAAATGTGCATATTTTTTTTTTTTTTAGCGAACAAGTGTAAAAGCTAAGTAGAATTATTAGGAACAAAAATGAAAAAAAAGAAGAAAAAAAAAATTGTTATTCGTAAACGGTCTCATAAAAATGAATTGTGATTGCGATAGAATCAACAACGAATTGCAAGAATTTATTTGTGCCAGTTGAGACAGCAAATAAAACGTGGCGTAAATAAAAAAGGGGTAGATTTTGCATTGCTTTGTGAAAATTTTACGATGAATTTCATTTTGTTCGAGGCTATCGACAGCTCAAACACAAACGAAATGAATATTTATATGATTTTTCTTTTGAATTTCATTTTCGCTTTATGCCACACAATTTTTGTTTGTGTACGGGTGTGTGTGTGTGTGTGTGCAAAGATACAAAGTAATGGATACAAAAGGATGCTTATTTATTTATCCGATGAAAGTTGTAGAAGACGCTCATTGTCGACTTAGCTTTCATTGTTCAGTTAAAAAATTAGCTTTTTGTGTTATGATTACGATTCAACCTTTAATTTCCATAAGATTGCAACCAAAAACGAAGAAAAATAATTTTATTTTCATAAAATAGTTATTGTTCGCTCGTTCAGTGGATTTGCTTTCGAAATGGGTTAATTCAGGTTATATTACGTTATATAAATGTTATGATGTCACATAGTGGCTTCCGGTTGTTTGGTGAGTGTTTGCGTTCGTGCACCTTGTT
>JAQOWM010000702.1:0-12730 GCA_029041755.1 Resseliella maxima | reverse complement strand
CTGCGAAGCACTTGTGTATTTTTGAAGAAGGAAAAAAATGACTTGATTCGTTCTTGGCCGCCTAGCCGGTGAAGTTCTTTTGGGGCGGAATCCATAAATTGCCACGACTTTTTTATTTTTTTGAAACTTCAGCGCTTTTAATTCATCAAAAAATCCGTAAGGTCATATGCATACTACCAATACTTTTTGGTTGTTTCTTTATATTTCAGTTTTTTCTATATATTTACTTGTTCACACGACGACTGTATAACAAATACTGACCCTTGTGTTGTCCATTGTTGAGCTTAAAACATTCATTTCAGTTGCAATTTCAATGACGTAATTTGTGGTGTTTTCCCACGGCATCGGTATTTACTTTTTTTATTATTTTTTATTTTTTTTTAGCATCTCGATCAAACATCGAAAAGTATCGATGCATTGCGAAACTTCTACTGATTGCAAAATTGTTTGATTACTTGAAACATCAAACTGACAAATATGCTCGAAGATAAAATTATGCGAAATCAGCATTGATTTATGAAGAAAAGGTCAACTACTACAACTTTGATGGAGTTTATTCATTTCACTCTTGATGTGATTTGAAATCGGTACTCAGGTGGATTGTTTATACACAGATTTTTCGAAGGTCTTTGACAAAGTTAACCATTCGAAACTTATGGTAAAGCTCAATGACTACAATCATACAGTGCGTTTCACTTAACAAAATATAGCAAAATTCAAATAAAACACAATAATTTATAATATTTCTCTTTTGAGCCATCTTTATTAAACCTTCAGCTATTTCGCGTACAACTCAGTACTTTATCAATTCGCCTTGTTTCTCGATTACACGGGCACAACGTGAAGGCATACGTTGGCTCAAATTTTTAGCATATTCTTTGGAAAAACTGTTCCACTGGCGAGTTAAGAATGAACTGAGTTTCAAATTGCTGAAGCGTTTGCCTTTATGTCTCTCCTTGATGACAGACCAGACATTTTCGATGGGATTGCAATTTGGTGATTGTGGCGGCCATTCAATTTGATCGATGCCATTTTCCGATTTCCAAGCATTACAGAGACGACTCTTGTGTTTTGGATCGTTGTCATAGAACTTCTTGGCGGTGGGTAACAGTGTCGATTTGTACAGAGCGCACATCCTCTCTGCCTTTATTATGCCTGTGAACACAGTTTAGTATGCCTGTGAACACCGTCCATTTGCCAAAACCGGCTTCACAAAAGGCTCCATAAACATGCACTTTGTGAGCATATATGGGTAAGATGAAGAATCGCAGGGGGGGGGGGGGGGTAAAATTTGAAATGGAAGGTGAAAAGCTAAGAGCTAAGAGCTAAAAAAAAGGTCTTGGATTTTGATTCAACCATTTTTTTTAGCTCCTTTAACTCCATTTCAAAATCGTCGAAGACCTTTTTTTTAGCTCATCAATATTTGAAAATAAATTTGAATCGCAGAATTTCAGGGGGGTAAAACCCGAATACCCTCCCCTTGCCCATGTATGAGCTTGACGTGAAGTGGATCGGTTTGGGTGCTTATTCGGATGGTTGTCCACATTTTTTTCGCGTTTAAATTGCTCCACCCACTTGTTAACAAATCCAACTAACTTTTTAAGGTATTTAGCAGTACTTTTAATTGATAATTTCGGTCCCTCCGATGTAAATGAAGTAACCGTTTCAAAACGAATTTTAAAATATTAAGAATTCATGTTTTTCGTTAATAATCAAATACTGTACTGACTTGACATCTGTCAAACTTAATTGGCATGAATAGCTGAGGGTACCATCTAGCCACACCAAAGAGCCTTTTATTATGTTTGAATATTTTGGCGCCATTTTGTATATTTTGTTAAGTGAAACGCACTGTAGCTGTGACGCGGGTACAATTCATAACAAATTACAACAACAAAATGCACACGTTTGCCTTTAGTTCGATACACTGTGCAAACTAAATATACGGAAAATCCAGATGGCGTCATCAATAATTATCCAGATGGCGTCATCGTAATTTCAAAATCTCTCAAATAAAGTGTAATGAAAATAACCGATCTAATTTAATATTCCACCAGATCATTATTAAATCTGATGCATTTATTAGAAGAATTAACAATACATATCACTTGTATTTGTGTCAATTTCTTGCAATTTGCAAGGTTTTCAATTTCCTAAAAATAGTCAGTTTAAATATATAATCTTAGTATGCTTCTCGGCTTCCTTGCCTTCTCGGATCATAAACAGGTATCATTTGCTTGTCCCGCCTGCCGATGGCAGTTAATGATGCAAAACCACTGTCTGAAGGGGCTTTGTACATTACATGGCCGATTCTACGTAATCCATCAACAATTTTACTCCGAATGCCATCTTCATACTGCAATTGCATCGGAGCCAATTGATGATGAATTCGAGGTGATATCACTGCAGTCTCTATTGGTTCATTGAAGAACAAATACCGAATCAACACCTAAAATGAAATTTTATTTGGAAAAATATCGAAAACAAATAAGCAGAAAGATGGAAAGAAGAAGTATGTCTCACATATGCAACGGACGAAGTGATTTTCGAGCCACCGGCAGCTCCAATGACGACTTCAACATTTTGGTTCTTATCTAGCAAAATGGATGGACACATTGACGATATTGGCATCTTCTTTGGTCGAATGAAATTAGCCGGCGAAGGTGGAATTCCATACGAATTATTCTTACCAGGCACTGAAAAGTCGTCCATTCCATCGTTCAAAATTATTCCAGTTTGTGTCGAAATAATTTTGCAACCGAATCTATAGTTTTATTTCGCAAGAACACGGAGAAGAAAATGAAATAAAAATTGTAATTTTTTTCAATGAAAATGTATATGAAATATGCAGTAAGAAATACGTACAAATTGTTAATCGTGCCGGTGGCCGCAATAGCATCCCCATTTGGTGCAATAATGTTGATGTTCGCAGTGCCGTGATCATCTGGCGATGTAAAATTTGCTCCATAATATGTGTACTCTTGAGACGTTTTAAAATCAATAATCTTTTTTCGAATTTCCATTGACAATTTCGGATCGACAAGGTTTCTTACAATTTCTAATGCATCTTCAACAAATGCACCGTCACCGAGCTCAGAGCGTTTGGCGTATGCGAATTTCATTGCTTCGGCAATACGTTGCATTGATACTATGGATTCTTCTTTTGGTAAAAAATCATTCAGAATATTCAATATGAATATAACTAAAGGTCCGCTTCCCGGCAATGACACTGTATGAAGTGTTTTGTTATCAAAAAATTGCGTTGTAACGGGCTCATCCCATCTAACTTGATACTCCATAAAATCTTCAATTGTTATGATTCCACCAGCTTTTTGAATATCCTCAACCAACCATCGACCAATCGATCCATTATTATAAACTGTGTCAGCGCCTTCATTTCGGATGATCTCCAATGTATCGGCCAATTTTGTTCTTTTAATTAAATCACCTTCTTTGTACACATCATTTGTTCGTGGATCGATATAAACTTCTGAAAGTGTTGGTGATGCCAACACAACATCCTTTTTGGTTCGTAAAATATTGGCCAAATATCTGCTAACCAAATGACCATTTCGACACAATTCGATAACTGGATCAAATAGCTGTGACCATTTCAATTTGCCATATTTTTGATGTAATTCCCAATAACCTTTGAGTTCGCCTGGAACAGCGACCGATTTTCCGCCCGTGACTGTTGTATTCGCAAACATATTCTCAGATGCCGCCAGAGGAGCAATATCACGTGCAATCAATGTTTCCACTTTATTCGCTTCTTTTATGTAAATTGTCATGAGAAAACCTCCACCAAGACCAGTACTTTGTGGACAAGCCACTCCTTCGCATAGCAATGCTGATATGGCCGCATCCGCTACCGATCCACCCATTTCTAACATTTTTCTGTGAATATTTTAAGATATTTATCAAAACATTTTCAGACAATGAGTTTCAGTTCGAATCAATATTGAGAGTGTTGAACACAAACCTGGCAATAGCCGAACATTCCAAACCATTTGTCACAACAGCCGCTTTGTGTTCAAATTCGAGATTATTTTCATCTCTTAATACTAATACCACAGCAATCAATAATATTACGGCTAAAACAGCTTGAATGCCTGCAATCCATAGCTTCTTTCGTGTTGTCCAACTGATAATAATTGAAAAATGATTTATTTTTTTTTAGTTTTTAAGTTAAATAACCAGACAATAAGGAATCATTATTTATAAAAGAAAAATTAAAATAAAATTTATTTATATTTTTTGATGTTATGTGTATGCGTGATCCGCACTGAAACGAACTCTGTTTGAAAGATGCAGTAAAGAGAGAATGCATTTGTAAGTGCTCCGCATGCGGTTAACACAGACGTCGAACGCGTTCTGTCTTTGCTCTTCTACACAGAGTTCGTTTCATTGTGGCTCACGCATACACATAACATCAAAAAATATAAATAAATTTTATTTTAATTTTTCTTTTTTAAATAATGAATCCTTTATGTCTGTAAATAACACGTTTTGGTTTTAAAAATGTTTCTTAAAATTATGCATAATGCGATGAATTTGAATCGGTAAAATATGAACACTTTTTTTTTATTGAAACTAAGAAGTTAATTTTTCTTTGAAATTATTCATTTTCCTGTATTTAGTAAAGAGTTTATTATATTCTTAAGACGTTTTGATTACATTTTCCTTGTGAAAAACTTTTCTAATATTCATGGGGTCATTCACGAAATTCTATTGTATCCAGTTTTCAGCTAGTATTGCTAGTATTTCTAGTGTGAGAAGTGAACTCTCAACGGTTTTTTCTAGTGCTGGTTCTCGTAAATAGGCCCATGATTAACAATATAAATAATACATACAAATAATATATACAAATAATATATACAAATATACGAGAGTCTTCACTTGTAAATTGTTTTTTTTTTATCAATCAATCAGTGTAATTTGACATTCGTCATTGGCTGGACGCATAACGAACCGATTTATTCGAACATTCGTTATGTGCAAATTTATGAAAAATATTAAACTCTGATTGTTTTCAGATATTATAGTTGTTTTGGTCCAATTATTTTATTATTTTATTTGCTATAAACCGAAAGATGCATTTAACAGTATAAGATCAGCGCCTAATTCTTCCAGTAACGAACACACAACTAATTCATAATTAACTGTAAAACAATGTATTATTGCTGCTTTTCTATCGATATTAATTATCATGAAATAATCGTGTTTTGATCAACATTTACAATAAATCGTGGCTGACGTATTATTTTGATACCCTGCAAATACTTAATTGCTTCTATTCATGTCTTATACAGCACGATGTTTATTTTTCGGGGGGAGAAAATACACAAAAAAATACAAATAAAACCGACAACAATTATAACAATCAGTTATCTGTTTTCTGTTATTTTTTTTCGAAAATTTTCAAAAGACAGTTATTATTTTGTCTTTTATTTGAATAGATAAAACAAACCATAATTAAATTTGAGCGATTATAATTATCAAACAATTGAAATGATGCCAAGTCATGGATGTCACAGACAATTTTCAAAATGGGCAATTTTTTTAAGTGCTTTTTGATAAGACGTTTTTTGAAAATTTTTCAAGTGCAATTGTGATCGGAACGATGACCTAAGTGATGAGGTTTGAATGTGCGGCACATGATATTGAGATAAAATGAAAAAACGTTGAAATTCAAAAATGTCATTCTCATTTAATGTCATGTCATTGAAATCTATTGAAGTAAAATTTTTTGATGCGTAACGAACTGTGTTTTTTTCTATATATGAATACAATGTTTATCTCACTTAACTAGTGTCTGTGGTTTTTTTTTTTTTTTTTTTTTTTTTTGTTATTTATTGGCCAGTTATTCGTTATGATTAATCTAAAACGTGAATTTAGCTGCGAGATTTACTTGAAAAAACAAACAAATAAACTTCATTGAATGAGATATATTATGATTCGTGACTTATACGAATATATTCGTCTCACTTTCTCTTCACTAAGAGTATGTAATGGTTGATGAACTTCTGGTAGAGTTAAGTTTACAAAATAATTTCAAGAAATGCATCAAATGAACGATTTGTTTATAAAAAAAATATGCCAAAAAAGTTTATTACTTAGAAATCATTGGTCGAACATTTTTACCAAATTTTTCTATTCAACTAGAATAGTGCTATCTCTCATTAAATGATAATTTGTTAAATATCAACTGTTATTTCTAATTAAAAAGATTTGATTCAAAAAATGAGAAAGATATAATTCATCTTTCAAGATTAACTTCAAAATTAAAAATAAAATAATTCGAATATGAATTTAATTTCATATTAATTCAATTATTAAATTAAAAACATTCAATTTTATTGAATACTAACACAAATTTTGCCATTTCCTAATCACAATATAATGCACAGAATCACAGTCAACGATTGAAAGACTACTCCCAAAACTTCACTTATTGGTATCACTTATATTCAGTCTTAGCAAAAAGAATGCATATATATTTAGTGTTGATCACGTGATATTTTGTTTCAATTTACACAAACGATATGCAAGTTGTACTTATCCGGGTCACGTCTCAACATTGAATGTCGCTGAAATTTATTGAATGGAACAATCTCTTGTATTAATTCAATATAACATTTTACTCCTAAATTTAGATAAAATCACCTATACTAGATTGATTCTAATAATATCTTTAAGCAGCAAGTTAGGTGTTTAATTTTTTTCATTTTATCGCGACTTTCACTTGTTCACTTGTTCACTCGACCACATAAACGAACAAAGAGAACACATTGTGTTAGGACAAATATTCAAAAAAATATGGTCTTTCAGGTTCATTATTATTAGCCATCTCTTGATGCGTTTCAATTTGAAACTTTTAAATGATGACAGATGATTAACAATTATCTCAATATTACTCAATTTGAAAGCAAATCATTTTACGTTGAAAAAAAACTTTTGCCACAAAACTGTTTGATGAACTTTTTTTTCATTTTAGATCGAACTATAATTATTCAGATTTTCATGTATTCAATTTAGCGAAAAAGTTTTTCAAATATCCAATGTATTGGTATTGGTGATATCTTCCACGGTTCAGCAAAATTGAAATAAAAACAAAAAAAGATTACAAAAAAATTCACCAACCAATATTTGCTCAAAAACATAATTAGCTATAAAATTATTCATTATTTATTTGAAGAACTGAAATTTAACGCGACAATTTTCAAGCTACATTCAAATTCAGCGAACACAATATAATGGAAAATTACTTTGACATTTTTAAGTAAACGATTTAATTTGATGATTTTGGGCTTAGATTCGAATATTTCGTTACCCTTAACATACATGAAATGGTTGTTGATAGAACATTTATTTAACAATTGCACCAAATTCATTTCTTTTAATTGGAGGATCGCAGTTTTTGAAATTATTCATGAGTCATTTTTATAAGAATTTCACAATTTCCTATTACATTCATCATGACACCAAACTGGAAATACCAAAATTACACAATAAATCTTGATTGATGTATTGTTTCGATTGTATTTGTATCTCATATCATAAAGTGTTTTTTTTTTTTTTTTTCAAAAAACACTGATTACATCAACCCGACAACAATTGTTACAAACTCAATTATGAGATTACTCGTGTTTTTTTTTTTTGAAAATTTTCAAAAAACAAGAATTTTTTTGTCTTTCTTTTGAGAAGATTAACCGAATACCTAATGAAGAGATTAAAAACAATTGAAATGAAGACTTTTTGAAAAATGTTTGTTATTTCAAGTTCAATTAGTCGAAGCAATGACCTTGAATGAGCAATGAAAATGAATGTGCAGCGCGTGATACTGGCATAAAATAAAACGCGTTGAAATTCCCAAAATTTTATTCCTAATTAATTTCCTGTCATTGAAGTAAATTTTTAATGCGAAACGTTTTTTTGAATACATTCAATGTTTACAATTATTGGCCAGTATTTGATTTACATTATTTTTATTATATTTATTAGCCAGTTATTTATCTAAAGCTTGAAAATAATGTGAAAAAAAATGAAAAAAAAAAACAAGAAAACAAAAACAATATAAACTTCATTGTATCAGATATGTGACAATTCGTAGCTATGTATTCGTAACATTCATTACACTTTGTCATACGCATTTGTTTACAATATTCACTTTATGATTGATAATTACGAATTAGTTTTATAATCAAAATGTTTTAAGAACTGCGTAAATAAATGTATTTGTAAAAAGTGCAATAAATGTTTATTGCTTATAAATCATTGAGGAAAAGAATTTCATCATAGATTCAAGCTAATTAGACTTTCATTTGTTAAAATTCAACTAATATGTATATACGGGTTGATTGTTATTTTTTAAATGTTAACAATTAATTGTTCATCCTAGATTATTTTCAATTCTACTAAATACTAACATCTACTATATTTCTATTGAGTAGATCGAGAGGAGAGTATGTAAAAAAATTCAAAATAATTTTGAAAAAGGAGAGTATGGAAAACATCAATTAGGATATACTAAAGAGGAGAGCATGTTCACTTAAATACTAAATACAATGCAAAATCGTAAAATCCGTACTCTCTTTTAACCATTTTTAGTGTTACAATTACTTACTCTCCTTTTTTGCTATAAAGTCGGATGAACATACTCTCCTCTCGATCTACTCAATAGATTTGTCGTCACACATTACACTTGAATTTTCTACAATCATTTGCGAAAAACTGAAATTTTTCTCAGACTTTTGTCTTTCAACAAAAAATGAATATTTCCAGTTTAAATCACGTGATATTAAATGTAATTTTAAACAACACATCAATTTCTTTCTTTTCTTTTCTTTTCTTTTCTTTTCTTTTTTTTCTTTTCTTTTCTTTTCTTTTCCGGTTCACTTTTATATACTGAATCTCAATAGAACTAAAGAATGTAACGTTATTTTGCAAGTTTTCAAAAAAAGGTGAACAATTTACTCCCAAATTTAGACACAATTACGTATTCATTCCAAGACTATTGAAATGGAGACACCAGATATTCTTTTCAAATTGACTTTATAAGAAAACACTAGGGAAAATATTGCTTTTATCTTTGGAACAGTCTATAAAAATAGCTTATTTTATAATAAATTCAAATTATTCGCATAATTTCAGAAACAACAATTGAATTGAAAGTAATTCAAACAAATAAAATAAAAAAAAAACAGTGAAATTTTTCTGTGAATAATAAAATAGAATAAATCCTGAATAAACAGTCAATTTATCTTGAAATAATATATTTAATAAAACGTCATTCAGTATTGTATAAATCGTGTTTACTTTTTTGAATGAAAAGACTAGAGTGCCAGTTACTTTAATCTTCTAAAAACATTGTTTTTGAGGTAAATTTTTATGTTTATACAATTGAATAACATTGCCAACTCAATCCTATACAAATCACAACAAGTTCATTTACTCAATTGTTTAAGTTGTAAACGAAACCAGTTTATTCAGTATTTGTAGATTTTTATTGCACATACATTTTAAATTAAATAAGATAAATTTTTTATGACAAAAATGTTTCGTAGAAAATATATACATTTATTACACTGTTTTTTTTTTTTTTTTTTTTTGCAAATAAAATGTCATAAAAATGTTTCTATTTTCTCTAAAATAATATAATGACGTCGTTTTATCGAAAAGAGATGTTTGAATTTTTCTAAAATATCTAACTTTGTTGCTAGTTGTTCAATTCTGATTTGAAAATTCATCGAAAATCAAATTTTGCAATGGAAATTTGCAATATGGAAATTTTCCATAGAGAAAAAAAAATCCCAACCGAGCCTCTCTTTTTTTTCTTCAATGATGTTTTCATGATGCGGCCTTGCATTGTTCTCGTGGAACAAAACTTGATGATGTTTTTTCGCTATCAAAGGTTGTTTTTCGTTCAGTTTCTTCGCCAATTCACCCAGTTGTCGTCGGTAGCGTTCAGCTGTAACCGTTTCATTCGGTTTTAACAGCTCCTGATACACCACACCTTTCAGATCCCACCAAATGCACAACATAAGCTTCTGACAATGAATGTCGCGTTTTGATTGTAAAGTTGATGGTTGGCCGGGATCAACATAGCCTGCTTTACGTTTGGGGTTATCGTAATAAACCCATTTTTCATTGCTAGTAACAATTCTACTCAAAAAACTATGTTTCCTGTGCTCTGCAAGATGTTTTTTGCATGCATCGATTGGTGCTTTGAGTTGATTTTCATTCAGATGATGTGGCACCCATTTTCCCAACTTTCCCATTGCGTGTAAGCGTTCAGAAATGGTTGATTGGGCGACACCTAACTTCAAAGCAAGTTCTTGTTGCATTCGACATGAATTTTCATTCAATAATACTTGCAATTCTGCATCTTCAAATTTTTTCGGCTCACCTGGCCGTTCTTTGTCTTCCAAGTCAAAATCACCACTTCGGAGAGTACAAACCATCGTTTACAAGTGCTTTGAGTTGGAGTTTGTTGCTTCTAACAATAATCGAAAACTTTTAGAAGCGGTTTTCTTCAAATGAAAGAAGGTTATTAAACTTCCCCGCAAAACGACTTTTTCAGGCACGAAATTCGACATTTTCGGAGCAAAAAAAAATTTGTTGTTCACACTTCAACGAAATGACACACGACATGGAATTTATAGCCTAATGACGAACGAAAAAAAAGAAAACGGCCGCAGGGTGCTCCGATGCACATAATGCTAGTTACGCCGTCTGTTACCTAAATCCGCATTATTAACCGATACTCCCAATAGTTAGAATGATAATTCAAGAGTAACATACTACATTTACAGCTGGATTGACGAAGAAATGTAAATTTTTATAATGACATACATTTTCACTTCAAATCTGCAAAATGCAGTGTATTCAAAATGTTTAAAAATCGTAAGAAAATTTCGTAGATTTAATATCACATCGCTTTCTTCTTTCACATGTGTATTGGCAGGGCATTAATCTACCCACACACAATAAGAAAAACTGATAACAACTTTTAGATATTACACAAATACAGGTAAAAATGGGGAAAATACCCATATTTCGAGGTATCCTGGGCCAAGACTCATCAATTTCGTAATCAGAAGACAGAATTGGCTCAAATTTTGTCAGGAGTCCTCTGAAAGTTATTCCTATCAAATACCATCAAGGATTTATATGTAGTTATTTCATCTATATATCAGTCCAAAGACTTATCTAACGACCCGTTAATTATGTCCAATCGATCGAGTAGAGATATTTTTTTTGATTTTCCTTTTATTTTTTATCAGCGTTTCTTACCAAATTTTTTATAGACGAATATGAATCTTTATAATTTTCGTTGAAATTTTTTACAATCGTTGATGTACTTGCCCACGGCATGAAAGTCCACTGTATGAACTTTCACGATTTTGTTTGATATTCTTTTAAATTCACACTGTAGAATTGGCGTAAGGGGCAATGAATTTCTTTGCTAAAGCGACTTCGCAAAACACTTTATTTTTTGGTAAAATTTGCATTTTTTGGAAATTTTTCCTTTTTTTTTATTTGTGAATAGTTATTACGCAATAATTGAGAAGAAGGAGACAAAGAATTGAGACCATCAATATAAAAGGCTTCACAAAAACAGTAGGACATGGTCGTAATAAAAGATTGGTTGACGACCGTTTTTTTTATCATCCAATCAATTGTGCGTAATTTATTAAAATATTTACCTTCTCTTCGAGTGAGTGAATCGGATTGAATTTTACCATGAAAATTTCAAAGTTTAAAATTAAATGATTTACTTACACCATTTTGTTCAATTGTCTAAATTTTTATCCGTTGAGTAATTGAAAAATGTTCGTTGATGCTAAAAATCTCACGTCTGCACGATGCTGAATAGAAGAATCAACTGAATGTTGTCATTAAAATGATAATTGAAATGTTTTCTTTGATTGAAACAATCAAAAATCCAGATAATTTGTATCTTTATTGATTCGATAAGATTTACTGTCGTGATTGCATTTCATGAATGGAGGCAAATATGTTCATTTTTTCTTCTTTCAAATACGAATTTTATCTCAAATCATAGCAAAAAAGATAAAAACGTATTGTGACGTACATGAAAGGAAAACCCAAACACTGAATCAAAGATTAGACTTTTATGATCATGATGATTTTCGATATTTTTTTTTACAATCAAAAATAAAAAATACTACTTATAGCAATGACTAATTCCCGAATGGAAAATATTTGCTTCGAAATAATTTCAATATTTTCATCTGATTGAGAATGTCCAATTGAATATACCTCAGCTCATTAGTCTTGTTGAATATTTCTCATATTTATTTCAATATTGTTATTTAAAGTTTGAAATAAAATCAATGAAATTCCATCTGAAAATGTTCAGTGGTAATCTTTTGCACATGGGTTCGTGGGATCATAAATGCTTTATTTTGATTATCTAAAGTGTCATTATTTCTAACTTACCTGATTTAATTTGAAACGAGTATCGTTGATAATGATCGTTGATCATTGATAAAAACTATTAAAAAATCATCGTCGTCAGATAATTATCGTTTGAATTTCTTTAATAAATGCTGAAAAAGTATAACCGTGACGTGTTGTTTTGTATTGTGTTGCATTGTGAATTCCAGCTGATGAATTTCCTAAACTGAACATCTGGCATAAAACGAATATGAGAATACCAGAGCATGAAATCGAACTTAAAGGGGAAATGCGTCTGCCTAGTTCA
>JAQOWM010000701.1:0-15070 GCA_029041755.1 Resseliella maxima | reverse complement strand
TTGTAATCAAGACTGGAAACGTCAGCTTGAAATAAATTTATCACATGGATTTAACGCTACGTTGTTTGCATTGAATTTTTTGCATTTATTTGCAATGTGGCCTAATTTTTCCATTGTGGCCAACGTCAAATTTGAGGTTATACAAAATGGTGTATCTGTCAAACTGACGTATACTTTCCTGCGTCTGTAATGGACAACCCTTTATTGAAAGAATTCACAGTTTTTGACTTTGACCACAAAGAAAAATTATGTCACATTGTAAATAAAAGCAAAAAATTCAATGCAGCGTCAAATCCATCGCATAAATCCATCTGATAGATTTATTTCATGCTGACGTTTGCAGCGTAATAAAGCCTTGGATATAACAATTAAAATAGGTATACCTAAAATAATACTGCGACTACGAGACTGCAACATTTTGCCGCTACTTTTCTCCGACTCGAACACATTCCACGCAGTTTCAATTTCGTTTTGAGTCAATGTTTCTTCAGTTTTTTCTTCAAGGAGTGAGTCGTGCTCATGATAATTCTGAATAAAGTCCGAATTTTTCTTCAGAATTATACTTAGAATGTCATCTTGTGGCATCTTTAATTTGGGATGGTAAGTTGGTTCGATGCGTTCGATGCTATAGAGTTCATTCAAATCATTTTTATTGAAGTGTCGGTCCACTTGAAGCTTATCGATTACACGTTTCGATGTTGCTAATTTGGCAATTTGTCTCTTATATATCTGTTCTTCCATAGTTCCAAAAGTTACGAAACGATAAATGTAAGATGGCTTCTTTTGACCAAAACGATAAACTCGAAATATACTTTGAGTCTGTGATTCAAACAAATAAAAATAGCATTTGTATTTATGCTTCTCTCAATTTTACTAATGTAAATCTCACATCATGCGATGGATTCCATGATGCGTCAAAGATTATGACACGATTGGCCGCAACTAAATTTATACCTATTCCTCCAGCTTTTGTTGAAATCAAAAAAAGTCTAATGAGAATAAAAAAAATATTAGAATTGGTATGAAAATACTGGAAATGAAAATCCAAACCTTGCATTATCATCTGTTTTATCAACACCATTAAATGCGTCAATTGTGACTTTTCGAGCTTCAGCGGACATTGTTCCATCTAAACGAAAATATTGTTTCCCACATTCAAAACTGCCAGTAAATCCACTTAAATTTACATTCGAATCTGGATTTTTGGTGTTTTCATCAACCATAGATAAAAAATGTTCAATAAAATCAAGACAAGAAAGACTCTGTGAAAACACCAATAGTTTATCTCCATATGTTTCGCATTCTTTCAATATTGAAAACAACAGAGTGAGTTTTCCTGAGACTTTGATATTTATAAAATCTTCTTCCGAACAAATTTCCTTCCACCAACATTTTGCATCGTTTTTATCGATTGATTCGAATTGTTGTGATCCACTTGCGCTAGTCGATTGTCTCTCAGAATGAATAATCTCAGAGCATTCATATGGCGAAAACGAGCCCTCTTCACTGTCATCGCTGTTATCAAAGTAGTATTCCTCATCATCCATTGATTTAGCTTCTTTCTCTTTTGAGTTTTTTTTTCTATTTTTACGCTTGCTTTTAAAATCTAGTACCATGGGATGAGTGCAAATTGCTTGTAAATTGCAAAAATCTTGAAACAATGTTGATGCCAATCCAGATAAAAATTTGCTTTTACATTCTCTTAGAGCATAAAATTTCTGCATGTAATGCTGTTTAGAAGATTTTAAATATTTTTCCTTTTAATAAGTGAACTTGTTATGCTATTGCTATAGGATTTGCTATTTAATAGGTCCTATTTGAAGGGTTGGGGGTAAAAGTGGCAAAGAAAAAGTTTTAATTAAAAGTGTTCAACTTCCATACAATTTATATGGCGATTGCATGCTGTATATGTGGACACTTTTACTTAAAAATTTTTCTTGGCCACTTTCACTCTCAACCTCATTTATTATGTGCTATTAGCCATATATGTAAATATATGGTAAATGTCCATCAATTATCATCAAAAATCAAACACCAATCAACAAAAATAAGTCATCATCATCGTGATTATCAATATGATGATTACTATAATCATCATTATCAGCAACAAGAACATGATTGATAATAATAGTATGCTAATAGCAGTTGAAACACATACTAAATAGGACCTACTAAGTGGCAAATCCTATAGCAATAGCATAATAAGTTGACTGCTTTTAATTGATGATTAATAGAAGATTATACCTTGTATAGTGCTGCTTGTATTTTAGATAATCGAATATAAATAACATATTCATGTTTAGGTGGAACTTCTTTGTATGATGCGAGTATTGAGTAATCGCGTCGTTGTATAACTCCTTTTAAAATTTCACTGAGAATATATGATCGGCTCTTCATCATATCGATATCATCCTTTGTGGAATCTTCGTACTGACCGTTTTCGATAGGGTGCACAAATTGGTTTCGGAATTCCTTAAGACTACCGAGAAGTTTTGGCTTTACAAAATTAACCATGTGATAATATTCCTCCAAATTATTTTGGAGTGGTGTACCAGACAAGAGAATTCTGCGCATCGTACGTATGCCTGCCAAAGCTTTGCTCAAATTTGTTTTGTTGCTTCTTAAGAGATGACCTTCATCGCACACTAATAAATCTGGTCCTGGATCTAATAAAAATTCCTTTGCTTCATTATTGGCAATAAATGTACGAAATCTTTCATAGCCAAGAATAAGAACGCCTCCATTTTCATTCCATTCCTTAATTTGCTGCAATCTTTCAAATTTTGTTTTGCATCTATGAATAAATTCAATTTTTAAATGTATAATAAATTGTTCTCCTCTATATAGATTTTGCATACAAATACATTGCGGGCAAAACTTACTTGGAAATTTCGTGTATTTTGATATCATGAATTTGGCTGCATTTGCTGAGCCAAAATGTAAATTCATGTACCCAATTAAATATTGTAGTTACCGGACAGAGAATCAACACCTTCTCAATGTTCGTCAGATGACTATGAGCTAATAATGTATGTACTAATGTAACAATTTGTGCGGTTTTTCCTAAGAAAATATAGAGATATGTTGAAATTCGATGAATTTTAACATAAAGTTCAATTTACCCAATCCCATATTATGTCCCAAAATGCAACCTCCACCAACGTTTTCATTTAGATTTTCAATTGAATAAAAGCAGGCATCCCACATAAATTTGATGCCTTGAAGTTGATGTGGTTTCAGTTGCAACGCCAAATTATCATCAACTGAAAGCAATTTTTCTCCAGTTTTTGGATTGAAAGCAAACACCAATTCGTCAAACGGCTTACGAATAGCAAAAAAAGAAGAATTTAAAATAACAATAAAAAAAACAAACCATTAAAAATGTAAGAAAGTAAAAAACCTCTTCTCTTTCTTCAATACGTTTTCTTCTTTTCATTTCATGTTCTCTAGCCGCAATAGTTTCATTTTCCAAAACCGATGTGACCTTGCGAATATTTTTTCGACCATGTTTTGGCTTGATGTTCGTATTTTCTTCAATTTCTGAATCATCACTTTCAATTTCAATCATGTTCACATCACAATTTTCAATATTGTTTGATTGCATTTTAATTATTTTTTTCGAATTTCTTGAATAAATCTTTCATGTGTTTGTATATGCCGACTTTCAAAAGAAAAAATGGTGACCAAAACATAAACAAATAATAAAACAAAGATGGTGTCCAATGATCATTACAAGTGAAATAAGAAGATATATATTCAGCATATTAGCATATTGTATGTGCTGAATCAGCACTGCTGATATTGTTATACAAAATTAGTGTTACCATTGAAAAGCAATGACGGCTGAAACAAAAAAAAAAAATATTGTACACAACTACATAGTAAGGTCTGCAAATTTGACAATCTTAATCAATTATTAATTGTTTCCATTAAATGAAACGATCTTACACTGATCTTACACTAAATTTTTTTTACAGACATAATTGAACAGTAAATTTTTTCATTAACATGAGATCAAATTTCGAGTAACAAATTTCTTCAAAAATTTTTTGATTATTTAAATTTTCAGTTGAGTTCTTATTAAACTAACCAAGTACAGATTTGTGTTCCCATGAAATAAGATTTCAACGGATTTTGTATTATATCTCTTGTGAAGAACTGCTTAGAAGTTTACGAAACAAAAATTGTCACTGGTTTTTTAAATTTCCGCCGAACAAGTAAAGCTATCATTAATAATGAATTCGGCCAAAGGAAATAAATGACTATTAGCCTGGAACAGTTTTTCTCCAAGTTGGGATTTTTCATTAATATCAGTCTAGGGGGAAAGAACTGAAACAAATGGTGCAAATACTGCAAATGAACGCCAATAAGTATGTGCGTATTTACACTGTTATTTGCTCTTGCTACGGATAAGATGAAGCAACGTGAAAAAACAACAACAAAATTTGTGCAAATAGCAGAAAATGCTTGCAAATACGCAAATAGTTCTTTCCCCCTACATATCAGTTAAAATGTAAAGAATAATTGATTTCCTTAATAATCAAAAAGTGCATGAACATAAATCATTTCGAAAATGTACATTTTATTATGCAAATATATTTGAATTTAATACCATGAGCGATGATGATAACATTGTTATCATAACAATAAATTTTAATATCTACTGTTTTGAAATTATTTTACAAATAATCATTTTATTTGACATATTCAACATTAAAAAATTGTATTAATCGGCATCAAAAAAACATGTTTGGTAAGTTCTCGGCTTGACAGAAATGACAAAATCATTGTGTACTCTTTGTCCGAAAGAAATGACATTGTCAATTGTTTTTCTCGGCCCGAGATAAATAATATTGTTCATTGCTTTCTCTCGGCTGCGAATCAGTTTCAATATATAATGATTTCTGTAACATATTTAATAAATAAATATGATTTTAATATTGTATATAGATAATGAATAAAAAATACGTATTATTTTCAATTTTAATTTTATCCACGTTCAGGATATTTTATTTGTACAGTTGCAGAGAATTCTTTTCATTTTCTTTTTCCACAACATTTTTTTTTTTGTACATATTGAATATTTTGCTTTAATTTGATCAATACAGTGTATGAGGATCATACTGAGAACACAATCCATTAAAAATTATTAAAATAAATAATTATTTTCGATACAAATTTCTACACATCATTATATTTGAAATATTTTTGGGTAAAATGCGGGAACGTCGATCCGTTATAATTTGGCCTGTTATACTAAAACAGCGTTCTGACGATGCACTGGATGCGGGAATCGTGCTGATTCTCATGAAAAGTTTAAATAGATTTGGGAACATTGACCTATGTTTAAACCACCACTGTGATAAAGCATCAGTGTCGTTTTCACTGGATAGATTATCATTATTTGGGGTTGAAACATGTAAATATTCAGATAATTCCTTACAATATGAATTTGAATCTCTTAAAACTAACACATCTTCAGTATCAGAATCAATAAAGTCGTCAAATATACTATTTCTTTGTTTTTTTTCCTTTGTAATTACGGATCTCGACAATGGCACATCACTTGAAATAATTGTATCTACAATGCCATATATCTTCTCACGGAGTTTATGGTCCATTTTTTTCAATTTTTTCAGATTTGGATGTAAAACAACTCCAATATATTGTTCATTCGTGGGTGTAAAATCTTGTTTATTTTGTCTTATGTATTCACGGCCAAGCGCTTTCATTCCTTCGATCATCTTAAAATTCTTACTGTTAACAATATCTAAATCACTTTCGGAAGCTACTCTCAAATGTTCCATCATCTTGTTTTGGATTGGCCAGACTCTATGAATTGTAATTGGAATATCCGCTTCTAGCAAATCGGTCCATATTTTAAATGGTTTTAAAAAATCAGCAATTTTTATAAGGATCGATTTCTGAAGACATTCGATATATTTCAAGCAATCAATATGTTTCTTATTTTGTTTCTGCCTATTTTCCAGCAGCTGATAAATATCTTCGAAATTTGTAATTATAGAATTGAACATATTATATACAGTTGACCATCTGATATCACAGTATGACTTCAACGATAATTGAAGCCTATTATTCAGTCCAGCTTTTTTCATATAACGCACTAATGCTGAAGCATCGTTAATGATTGGTTTTATTTCAAGGTCAGCGCACATTATTTTAACGACATTGTTTAATAAATGAGCCCAGCAATTTGCACGTGAAAATTTGTCCGTAGTTTTGTATTGGCTGCCTCGATCTGTTACAAAGTTTATTTTTGTTTTTGCGTCATCTGGAGAAAAATCATATGTTAGTAATGTGTCTAGAATATGATTTTCTACCACGTCTTTTGATTTAGTTTCTTCTGTCACTTCCTTTACGCAGAGAAAATACCGCTCGTGTTCAATTCCTGTATCAGTGAGAACATTTATGTGACCCGTTACTGTTAAATAAGTACATTGATGAAATTTGTCCATCCATAAATCAGAAGTGCATGCAAAACCACCAAACGAATTAACAGCTTCATGGAGTTTTACTTTTAAAATTTGTTCGGCCGTTGTAATTTTTGCTTCTACTTCTCTCTGTACCGTTAATCTGCTTGGCATAATATCACAAAATTCCAATTGGGATAGATTCGGGTAGGCTTGGCCCAATTCTACACAAGCATACACTAAACTTAGCAGGCCTTTTCCTTCTACAGCAAAATATGGTCGTAGATCAGAAGAAACAAACTGAATGCAACCATCTCGAATATTTTGCATATGTATTTGTGAAATTTTAGTTTGTGGCTGTGGGCTGACCTTCGACGATAACGCAAATTTTGTGATTGAGGTTTGCCCATTTTCTCTTGGACAAACATGCCGAATAAATGGAGTCGTAGTTCCAGTTTGGCTGTCGTTTTTAATTACTTCTTTGCAGTTCTTACAACAGAAAAATCCCTTGAGATCGTTGTGATTTTCATCAGTTACTTGTTTGAATTTACTCCAAACGGATGACTTTTTTTTTGCTGATCTCTTGCTAACATCTCGCATTCCGAATATTTTATCTATTATTTTCGATTTTACAAATTCCTTTGATAGTATTGATTTCTCATTTGGAGCTACATCTGTACTACTTTGCGAATTTTGGGGCTTCTCAGGTTGGAGAATAACAGCGATGCTATTGTTTTGCAATTGATCATCCTTTTGATTACCTAAAGAAACAAACAAATCGAACAAGATTGAAATTTTTTTTGAGTTTGTTGAATTTTTTTTTTTTTTTCAAATAGGTCTCACTTGATTCTTCTTTTTCCTTTGCAAGTGTTTTTTCTGTCACTTCTTTTTGCTTCTTCGAAATCTGTTTTTTTGCTGTATGCCTTTTTGAAATATGCTCAAAAGACTCATCGGCTCTTTCCATATTGTTTGGAATGTACTCGTCCTCACTATTTTCAAAATCATCTGATTCTTTATCTGAAGATATTTCATTATATGTCCGCTTCGTTGTAGCTATAATCAATTGATCATGGTTTTTATTATTATCGAAAATTAAAGAAATTAATTCAATGAAAACTCATTAAATTATTCACCTCTCTTTAGATGATTGCGTACTTCCGAATTTTGCATATTTACTAAAAATTAAAAATGTAGTTATTATTATCAAACGTTTTCTTTTTATTTAAAAAGAAATATGATAGAAAATTTTGAATTATATTCCAAAAATGGTGAACGCTTACAAGAAATAAACGTTGTTGTTAAATCCATATAAAAAAAACTGTGAAAATTTCACCTTACATAAACGATTATGATTGATAAACTTATCTAAAAAAAGAACAATAATATAACACGTTCTGATTATCTGTATGCAATTGCCAAAAACTGTAAGCAGAATAGACTCTGTAAATGTTAATAGTGAATGCAACTTCTCTTTCGATCAAACATAAGATTTGATTGGTTCCTTTTTAGCGCCAAAAGACTGACGCTCGCATCAGTAGCACTTATATTTGTATTACAGATTCTATAAGCAAAAGAAACTGTATAAATATGAATACTGAATGCTAATTCTCTTGTTATCAAACGTAAGTTATGATTGGTTCTTTTTAGCGCCAAAAGACTGTCACAGACACACCAAGTATGTCGTAGGTAACTTAGAAAGAACACAGTTACTCAACATATGAACACTTTATTTATTCGTGAAAATTTTTCTAGAGATTGTGCATTGTATATATCATTTTGCATAGTGTGAAAATGGACAGAATCATTTATATTCAAAGAATTGGGATTGTTTCTGCAACACAAAATAAAGTAATGAGTCAGCAAGAAACACAATCGTTTTGTAGGGAAAAAATTAATATAAGTATAACAAAACATGTTAATATCCAACAAGATTTTATTCTAAGGTCTTGTCGAGTGATTTTACAGAAAATGTCTGAAGATTACATTCAAAGTGCATTATTGGGCAATTTTACACATAAAGCAAAAGCAGGACAAGAAATAAAATACAATGCGCCACAAATAGGGATAAAAATTCTTGATTCTGACAACAAAACATCATCGAAGAAGGTAATTTATTCAAACGTGATGTATTATTCATTTTTTTGAATTATCAATATGGTTTTCTCTCGGCCCGACAGAAATGACTTGTTTATTAAATTTGTTCGGCCCGTCAAAAATTACTTTTAAGTTATTTCTGTTCGTCTCGGCTGTTTAATCAAATTGTCATATTTCTTTCTGTCGGCCCGATAGAAATCACATTGTTCTTTACCATTTCGGACGGACAAAATTTTAAATTTCGCAAACAAAGATGTACTTCGTAAACTCTGTTCAACATAAAATTTGGAAATATTTACTATGAAAATCCATTTCTATATTTTGCCTTCAGGTGAATCCAAAAAAGTCCATTAAATCTCGCAATGTAAAAAGAAAAAATACAGCACTTTCCAAGAAACATATAATGCCCGAAATTGGAGATTATTGTTTTGCGAAGGTACGTGGTTACTCCGAATGGCCTGCCATCGTAACAACAATCAAAAATTCAAATTATGTGTGGGTCACATTTTTTAATTCTGGTGAAATGTGAGTTATGTTCATTTTGATTTTTAAGTATAGTGATATTGTTGCTATTACTATTGATTTACACAAATGCTTTACAATTATCAAATTTGTATCCATTTTTTCAGAGCGTGCTGTTCTCTTGATAAGATTTTCGACTTAAAACAAGGGCTAAATTTTCTTAAGAAATATAAAGACCGAAAGAATGGTTTCGTCCGAGCTGTGAGAGAGATGACTGCCACTTTTTTACTAACCAATATTAAAAAAAAAAAAATTATCGAAGAACTGTGTGAAATATATAAAAAATACTAATTCTGAAATATTTGATTTAAAAAAAAATGAAGAAGTAAAAAATAAATTTCCTAACAATTGTTTTTTTTACTAATTAAAAAAAAATATAAAAACTTCAACAAAAATAAATGTTGCCGCAAAAATTATTTCATGCCTTTTCTTTGATTGTAAGTAATGGCTCATTACTAAAAGGCTCACGAAATCCATACAATTCAAATTACATTTTATTATTTCATTGCAATAACAACAGCGAATTTGTAACAGTCATGAATTTAATCGTTTAATGATCATTTTTAATCAAGTTGGATAGTATTCAATGAATACACTGTATTTTATGAAGATAGGTAAAATTGAATATGCCAATCTCGTAAAATGTGTTGATGGCATTAATCTGACTTTCAAAAGTACGTGTGTTAAATAATAATTTAATCGGTTTGAGTTTTAATGCTAAACGGATTAAAAGTGTTCATCGTTAAAATTTTAACTTAAAGCTGTTTAATTACAACTGAAAAAGAGTTAAAATTTTTTGAGTTTGCATTTTTATCATCATTCTCAATGATATTTGTTGACATTAATTTATTTGAGAAATTTGTTTATCTTCATACATGTTTGTTCTATAATAATCTATCATTTTGAATTCAATGGATTTTTTATATTTTCCAACCGCTAATTTTTTATATATTATTTTAGTCTTTGATTTTATTATGAAGATCAAGATAATGTTTTTGACAATTTAAATAAAGAATTAAAAATTTAAAATAAAGAATTTTTCTTTATACATTTTTTTTATAAAATATGGATTTAAAATTAATTACGGATGTAATGCATTGTAATCTAACCGATAATATCCATTCCGTCCATATTTGTAGTTTTCGGTTTTAACAAAATTAAAATTCGGCAAAAGAGTCATTGTATTCCAATGAGGTTTGATCTTCTGCCCTTATTTTCTTGAGAATTTGTTCCCTTGATTGGCGAAACTTCTTAGCACAGATCGCGACCACCCATTCAGGCAGCAAAATTGTCCATATTAAATTTTCGTGCTACAAATATATAATAATATATTCATTAATAATATAGGACTAAAAGAATTCGACTAATTTTTTTGGCTTACGTTTTGTTGATGCAAATATCTGATTTTATCCTGTATAATAACATCAATTATAGAGATATACATTTCTTTTTGTTGCTCACTCGTAACTACGTGCCAAAGAACGGTCAAATAATCTATTCCATTTCCAACATTAAAACGGTCTAATTTGTGCCGATGCTGTTTGAAGATGTTAGATAACATTTGTTCATGTTCTTTTAATGTGTCTATCACCTGCTTAACCGGAATATCTTTAAGAGTGACTTTCATTTCGCAATCGAATTGGAGATAGCCCGAGTTATTAATGTGCAAAGAGTCACGTTGAATTAAACACACATCATGATTTGTTTCGTTTATTTCTTGTTCAATTTCTGTTATAGCTTTTTTGAACGCTACTCTCTTATTCTTCAAGATTAGATCATGTTTGTTCTGTAAATATCCACTGATATTATGTGAGGAGATCCAAGCACTATAAGAGAGAATATATTCAAAACTTCATATTGAAAAAATGATAAAAATTGATCTTTAACTTACTAATTATGGGTGCCAAAAAAAAATACGCAGTCCATATTTTCGGCTCTCTTCGGCTTTGGAATATGGTCTGGTATATTTTTACAGATCTTAGCCGGCCATTTTGAAAATCCTTTCATTTTAGCCCAAACGAATTTTTCTCTATCCATCATAAATACTGAAAATGATTTTATTAGCATTTATTGACACAAACAAATTATAATAGAATTGAATATTCTCTAGGAAAAGAAAATGAAAAAAATTCTCGCGGCTTTACATAAATAAAGGTAGTGGGTTTTTTTCAGTCGGCCCGACAAAAATAATAATGTTCAATTATTTTCTCGGGCCGATGGAAATGTGCCGACAATACTCTTTGGCAAAATATTTTTTGTTAGCAGACAACTAAATATAAAAATATATATTTTCACAATATATAAAAAAAAGTCAAATCAATTACACAAAATAAAAAAATACTGCAAAAAAAATTTTATGAAAACTTGCATCAATTTTTCGTTCAGTTTTTAGAATTAGATTCAAATTGAAAATTAAAACAAACAAAATTCACGTGTGATATACTTAGTATTACTTACAAAAGAATATAATTTCAGTGCGAAATAAAGAAAATGCTGTTACTTTTAAAACAACAGATTCATTGTGAGCATGCGATACACTACACTATATAGTGCACATGTATTGTAATACTTCATGCAATACGTGCATGTGTTTGTATATGTCCCAATGAATTACTAACTAACGAGATACTTCATGTATGTTTACGTGTACGGGCGTTAAACCGATTTGGAAATTCAATCAACTAAACACCAACACCATCTTATGCTTGAATCCACAAAAACGATAATCACTGTGTGATTTCTATATACTGCAGAACAAATCTCAAAAGCAGGATTGATAGTGTATCGTTATTGCTCCTAATATCAATTGAAACGAACACAATACAACTGAGATAATTTATGGTATGGAGTCCATAGTATGGACTGCTACATACAGGCACGATTCAAATATGTATTATCATTCTCCGGCTGTTTTCGTTTGATGTGTAGATGTCAGTTATAAATTCAGCAAAATCTTTAATACAAAGTTAGCGCTGTTTGTATGTTTCGTTCTTCATGATCAGCTGATTTTCATGTTGTTTGTATAATATGCTAACGGTCCTTTTCAGTTTGCGGATTGTTGTTGAGATTGCAAAAAAATAAAAATGAATCATTTTATATTTGACAAACCAGTATTTTGAAGTAAGTTACGAAATTATATATAATTTTCTGAAATTTCTTCATTTATCTATCTATTATAACAATATCTAATTTCCTGGAACTATTTTTTTTCATCTCAGGAAATTAACAAACCAAAAATGAATAATTCATTGAGTTCCATGGAAAAGACCCGACAAAAATGCTCAAACAATTCGAAAAAAATCAAATTTTTGGATGTAAGTGAGCTTCCCCCATTTTGTCCAGAAACAAAAAAACGAAAGATATCTGTGACATCGAAATATTCCGAACCCGATAAAGAATGGTTAAGAAATTATGTGAATAAATATCACGAATTATTCATGAAGAACGTTCGTTTGACTGAAGTGAATGAAAGACTCGAGGTTAATTTAAAAGAACAAAAATTAACGATTATGAAATTGCAAAAGAAAAACTCTTCTGAAAAATCCTCAAAAGAAACCGAGACAGACAATGTACAACTTCAAACAGCTTATACACAAACGGACATTGGAGAATTCCAGAAAAATTGCTTACAAAATTCGGACAATCAAATGGAAAATGTTGCTACAGGAACTATGACTGACATCATACAATTGAAAACCGCATACACACAAACTGATATTGATGAAGTTCTATGCTACAGTATTGAAACGAAATCTGACGATGACATTTCAATGAACATTGACATTGGCAATCATACTGTTGTTAATATACAACAAACGAATGAAACAGTAAACGTGAAAAATGAAAATGAGCTTCAAAAAACTCTTGTTCCAGAAAATATCGGATTGATATGTAATTCATGCAAAAAAGTGTTCAAAGAGAGGAAGCATTGCAAGGACCATATGCTCAAATACTGCAAATTACGACCAAAGCCAATCGCCAATTTCCTCTGTCCAATTTGTAAATGTGCAAAAACTTATGATGGACTTCGATCTCATTTACGCCAATATGCTGTTGAGCTAAATCCACATTCTAAACGTAAGCCACATGCTGATTTCAATGCGGCAAAGCATAAGGAATTTCTTGAAGATTTAAAACAATATCCGCAAAAGTTTATGTTTCAATAAAAATATTTTTTATAACATAAAAAAAATCTTGTTGTTAAAAATTAAAAATAATAAATTATTAAAAACACACTGAAGTGATTTGAAATCTAGAAGAAAAAGGTGTTTAATGAAATGAAATTTTTGGTTGTTGATGAAAACAAAAGGAACGTATTTCATCAAGCATTTCCGTTTTACTTTATTGAACCGACACTAGTAAGATTGAGATTATTATTGGAGTAAGATTTTTTCATCTAAATGATTGTGCTTAATTAATTTTTTTTGTCGTTTTCTTGACCTTAGGTTTTGTTTGATTTTCAAATTCGAAGTCCAGGAATTAACTCCAATGCATTCATTGATTGAAAAATAGAATACACTGAAACTGAAAATACCTTTGCTCTTGAATCTTGGGAAAAATATGAATGCAATGATTATTTTGGCACGGAAGTAGGATATTTTATCGCATTATTGACAATATGGAGCACAAAATCCAAATTTGCGGAAAAGTGCATTTATCATTTTCACGGATGTGAGTTTCTATTGTTTCGTTTACAAAAAACGTTATATTAATCGTTTAAATACGATAATTACCATAACGAAAAATCTGATTATAATAATAATTGTTGAAAATTTCGAAAAATAATTATTTAATTTATCGAAATTTATATTGGGACGATTAATCGGGAAGAAATTAGCCTTCATTTTCTTGTTTTTAATTCGTGTTTGCTCTATTTTATGTGCGTTTTACGTCGTCTTTTCAAATAAAACCTAACCTATAAAATAACATTACAATACATGTACAAGTTTGTTGCGTATTTCTCCACAGACGTTGAAAAATTTTATATTTCAAAAAAATCGTACTGAATTTCAAATCACTCCTGTCAGTGCATAAGCTCCAATTCATTTCAATGCCATTTACAATATTACTCATACTTTGACATACAATGGCGTATTCGGGTTATTTTTTCGAACATTTTTTATAGTCGTTTTCGTTTGTGTTCGTTAGCGTTCGATTCGACTTGTTCGAATCAAGATAAGTAATGTTCTTGTTCGATCGAGTTCGGTTCGGATTGTTCGAATTGGAAAATATTATGTTCGAGCTCGTTCGTGTTCAGTTCAAACTCGAACGAACTCGATCGAACACGAACAGTTCGTGTTCGTGAACATCTCTAGTTAGAGATGTTCACGAACCGAACTCGAACGGTCCGTGTTCGAAAATGGTCCTATATTCTTGTTCATGTTCGATCGTGTTCGGTTCGATTTGTTCGGGACCAGAAATTTGTTGTTCGTGTTCGTTTGCGTTCGGTTCGATTTGTTCGGGACCAGAAATTAGTTGTTCGTGTTCGATCGTGATCGCTCGGCTTAATCATAAATCACAAATATATATTTTTTTCATTTATTTGTTAATCAATTGTTTTTATTCGATCGATGTGTTTTAAACAATAATGGAATTGAATTCACATTTTTGAATATTGTCAAAAATTTATTTCCACTTCCTTGAATGAATGAATTAGTTATACATAGGATGCTCGTGATTCCTCCGCTTTTGGATTTCAAGCAGTTCATCAAGAAGCTATAAATAATATTTTTTATTTATTAAATAAATGTTACAAATATATTTAAAAAGAAGAAAATATTTCATAGTTGTACATACTGATCTGTCACCCTTTGCCATCATTTCGTGCAACTTTTCAATCAACACTAAAATTTCTTCTGCAGTTGAGTTTTTGCGTGTCTGACGCGCTTTGATGGTAATAAGTTCTGTTAGAACATCAGAAGGTATCCCAAAGACATCCACTGATTGTACTGTACTCGAATGAGCTAAAAAAATTGATTGTTAATAAACAATTTTTTAGGTATTTTTTCAGGTTTTTTAAATTG
>JAQOWM010000518.1:0-167628 GCA_029041755.1 Resseliella maxima | reverse complement strand
GATGACAATTTGTATGAAGGGACGAAAAACAACAAATTGTTATTACGTTCTTGTTTGTTGACATTTCACATGTCATCTGTTTCCATTGACTGGAATTTGACATTCCAAATACATTGAATATTCCATTTGACAACTGTCAGCAATGGCAACACTCATCAGCTGTCTTACTTTCCCATTGTTTTGATTTCTCTGTGCCTATGTATAATATAAATTCGAGCAAATTTGTTTTCATGTTTTTACAATATACAATGACATGAAAGTTTTATGATGAAACATATGAAACAATAAAAAAACAATACCATTACATACAATTTTATGTGAAACAATAAAAAACCACTGCAACATTTTATATCAAATTTCTTTGTACAGACACTGAATAAAGCTTATTCAACAGCGCATTGAATTCCAAACAAATAACATCATTGAAAAATGACTTTTGAAAATAATCAAAATAAATCCCAGTTCATGAAGAATCAATGAAAAAATCATTGTTAATAAAAATAAATTGAGAAAAAAAAGAATACAAAAAAAAAAAAAAAAAATATTGGGCTCAACTGGGAATTGAACCCAGGGCCTCTCGCACCCAAAGCGAGAATCATACCACTAGACCATTGAGCCGCCTGATAGTTGATCGTTCCATTTGACTCAAAACGATCTTGTCGATTATACTCTTTACATAATTATGCTACACCAAACTTGTTTGAAGAGTGAAAGGTGGTTATTTATTGATTTGATAAACGAAACATTGAACATTTCCATAGTTGAGTTGGCATTGAGACAGAAGTATTGTTGAATTGAAAGAAGAAATTTGTTGAGAAAGACTTGATTATCAAATGACGACGACAATTTGGCCATTTTTCCACATTCCTTCGTTGTTTTTAAACAGATTTGTCAATTTTTCTTTAAATAAAACTTTTTTTGTGTGTCTTAAAGAATCTTTGGAGATTCTTTTCAACATGAAGGTTGTGATCCAGAATTCAAAATTGATTATATCATAAAAAAATATCTTCAAACTATGTTGACTCATGAAATTAAAAAAAAAAAAAAAAAAAAATCATGAGTCACTGTATCACGATTCAATTTCAATGATAAGTCGAATACTTTTTAATAAATAAATTAAACAAAAATAAAAATTTTACTCCATTTAATTCAATTTCATTTGTGAAATGCAAAAAAAAATGCGTTTATCTAAGACATTTTTATTCATTCTTGCAAATAAACCCTACAATTGTCCGAAGTAATCATTATTCATTGGTCGTTCTCAGCGAAACAATTTGCTTGTTTATTTAACGTTAATATGTATATTTATTATGAACATCGTGTGTTACTACGAAATTTGCAGCAACTGCCATTAAATTGGTGCAACAAATATTTGAGGGAAAAAAATATCGGTAATGCCAATACAATGTGACATTTTATTATAATAAAAACAATATTTTTTTTATGCCGTATTGTCTTTCGCAATGTTCAATGACATTGATTGTCAATTATTATTTGCATTAATACAACAATTGTTGGAAAATTGGTTTCCAATTTTGGCAAATGTAGAAAATGGAAAAAAAAAAAGTAAAGAAAGTAGAAGAAGGGAAAGGAAGAGAGAAAGAGAAGAGAAAGAGAAGAGAAAGAGAAGTGAAAGAGAAGTGAAAGAGAAGAGAAAGAGAAGGGAGAAAGAGAAGAGAATGAGAAGAAAAAAGTTAAAAAACATTAAGAAAAACTGAACAAAAAAAAATTGTAAAAACATGTACCATAATTAAAGCAAAATATGTTATCTAATTGTTCACTTACTTCAATAATACAAACCTTATCCAAGTAACTCACTCCAACAATACAAATCGACAAAAAATAGCTGAACAATTGACTGACAAAAGCATAGAATTAGAAAAGAATATGTTATGAATCTACCTTCACTGAGTTCTATTGGAAAATCATTAATAAATCCGCATCCGATTGAGTCCATTTGCATAATGATTACATAAAATTTGAATAAAAAAAACTATCAAAATTATTATTTTCAACGATTTATTTTAATGAAATTTAATGCAAATAAACTTCAACATTAACTTCATTTAATGCCTTAGGTACATAATGTAGCATTTTATTTATTCAAAATGTAAATTCAAAAAATTATTTTTCCATTGAATTATTAAAAAAAGAATGCATTTTTGTGAAAATATTTCACATGTTTGGTTTTAAAATAAAATAAAATGAACTAAAAAATGTGAAAAATAAAATGTATGAATGCAGTTCTTGTCTTTGTGCAATATCGTCAATATTGCATTAAATTACTTTAAATAAAATGTGCCATCCTTTGGATAAATGCGATTTTCGTTGAGAAAATGTTGCATTTGCTCTTCGGTAATGCGAATCGTGTAAAATTTATTTTGACCATCATCAATTTGATTCAGTGGTTGCGATGATTCTGCCGTTTTGTTAAGAAATGGTTTAAAATTGCGTCCATATTCGACAGTATCATATCGATGATTAGTCATTCCTGGTGGCATAAATTTGCTTTGTGCTTTTAAATGTTCGGCCATAAATTGATTGGCAAATAGCTTGGCTCTGTTTGATCGCTCATCCATTGCATGTTTATCAACTGTGTCCATTGTTGTATCATCCATAATTATGCCAATCGCATCCACTTGATCGGTTGGTTCGGCATGTTTTCGCTTCATATGCATCGCCAATGATGCTGCTGTCATTTTATTATGGCAAATATTACATTCAACATGCACCATGCTTGTATCTTCCAGTTCACTTATGGCCCAGCCATCCATTTCTGATTTTCGCACATTGGGTAATTCAAAAATGTTGTTGGTTTCTGATGCAATCGGTGTGTAAATATCAAATGCTTCTGTTGGATGTACTTTTGTATGATGCTTTTTTACACGACTTTCCAACACTTTTGTATTGCAGATTTTACATTTGTAAATTGGAACCACTTTTTTGGAATTTTTAATCATTTTTTTTTTTTGTGACGACACTTTTTCACTTGTTGCGCTTTCGTATGGAAATGCTATTTTATATTTGTCTATACAAATTTTACCGATGATTGCCACTTTGCAGGGATAAAAATAACGAAATGTCAAATTAGCGACCACCAATCTTAGCTTACATGCAAATATTACTTCTAACGGGTTCACACGTTTGTGTGTATTGGATGCATCACATCTAGAAAGGTATGGTTTACACTATGACTGAATAGTTCTTTTTATTCAATTCATAAATTCCAATAAATCGCATAGAATACAAGAGAAACATTTAATTCCAGATTTTTTTTCTTAACATTTCACTTTCTATTGAAATAATCAATTTTATTTCTTCTGTATTTTCAATTTGTAATCCTTTGAATGAAACATTTTCCGTTGAATTTTTTTGTATGTAGTGAAACTATCAACACATCCCATTTTGTTCAATAATTCTTAGACACACAATGGAATGTAAACAAATCGATAGATTGTAGCGAAAAAATGCGTAAAATTTGTTGATCAGGCAGAATGAACAGAGAAAGAAAGAGAACAGATATTATATACTATCACATTGACCGACACACACACACACACACACACTCAGATTTCCATACACTCTTGAAATCGTTGCACAGTCAAGCCACAGTCAATACACAATGAACAAAAAAAAAAAACACTCAAGCAATGAACACAATCCCATTTCATTGGACAAGGAACGTGACTTTATTATTTTAGTTTAATTGCTTCATGGAAGCAATGACTGCAGTCATTTTCACATTCTTTTTACAGTTATTTTCACAATTTCATGAAATCAGCATCAATAACAACACATACTCTGATGAGTTTAATATCAAAATGTTCATGGTCTTTTTTCCCTTCTTTTGTTACTTTCTTTTATGGTCTCTTTTGGACAGAAGAAGAGAGCAATTCGCCCTAATATCTATTCAAAATGTGATTTGTCTGAAATATGCAAAGTTGCCATTGCAAAGACATATGAATTCTTGTTCATTGTTACATAATACATATGAATACAACTTGCTGATAAAGATGAAATTTAATGAAAATGTTTGACTATTCTGACAAAAATAAAAATAAAAACATCGACATTTTATCGCACAATTGTCGTGAACTGTATCATGAACTAATTATTTAAAAAATTACAAAAGAAATTAATGACAAAGAACAAAGGAAATTGATTGCAAAGAAAAGACTTACAGAACATATGATGTCATTTGAAATCGAATTAGAATGGAACACACACCCATGGAACCGAACATGACAAATGGATTAAAACCAAACAGGACCGTTCGACTAGCAATTGGATATTTTGGATATAAAAAAAAGTTCAATTGTTGATCTTGCGGACAAATTGTCCAAAGCAAGGAAGAGATATTCAAGCATTGAATAAACATATGTATTCAATTTCCGATCGGTATTATCAGATGATTTATGGCTTTTTTATAGACCGGTGAAGACCGTATGAGTCAATGTCAATGAAAAATAAGTAAACGACATCAATAAATACTTTAAAAACATTCCTAAATTTAGCGATGAAATGAAATACCAAACTCAGTTCAATTAACTTCATTTGCAATATACAAATAATTAAAAAAATGCATGACACAACAATAAAAATGTATGGCAATGAAACAAAAATTGCAATGACATTGAGTTACCGATTACATATTTATTTTATCAAATTTCATTCATAAAACCATTTTTATTCAATTTAAAACATAGTAAAAATGGGAGAGAAATATAGTTGTTTTTGTACTATTAAACATTGTCTATTATCTATTAAATATGACGACTTATGAGCTTGAAATGACTGCTTGATTAATTACATTATTCGTCTGATACATTTTGATGATTATCCGAATTTGATTTGCGGAAAAAACAGAAGCAACAACACTTAAGACAGTAACATTTTAGAATACAATACTTAATTGATAAAATCCAAATGCAAAATATTCCGATTAATGAAATTTCCACATAATCCCACGTTGTCAACGGTTTAAATTTAAATAATTGTTTTCTAACTTCATAACCAACAGCTCCAATAGCTAATCGATTCAACACCATATGAAGACTATTTAGTACTTTCTCCATCATTCCAACTTCGACAACGGGTTCGGCATTTGGATCCATTTCAATATCTTCACTTTGTCCTCGTCGTTTTTGCACACAATTGATACAACAATTTATACAGAATTTATTCAAACAGCAACACTTGACTATCCATATCCACAGACAAATTGTGAGCACACTAAAGAATTCGACAAAAGTCCAAATATCTTTTTTTTCATCAGATGTAATTTTACTGACTTCATATCCAACGGCCATTGTTATCACCCAATCCAAGACATTAGTTGCGGTTCTTATAGCAAAATTCATAACCCCATTTCTTATGTTCGTTTCAATGTAGTTATGAAGATAGGCTTGAGTTTGCGTTATCGGCATGATTGAATTTGGTTACGATACTGGAAATATTATTGAGAAAAATCAATTGAACTGATTAGTTTGGAACCAATGGATTGTATGATAAAGTTGTCGAATAACGGCACAAATGTTCTGAAAATTGGTAAAAATTTGGAAAAAAAAAAAAATATTTTAATTGAATTGACTTTAAGGTTAATCGCGTTGGAAAATTCTCATGAAATTATTAACAAAAAATATTATTTATGAAATTAATTTTATTTCTCGTAGAAGCTAATACGTACTTGTTGGATTGGAAAATAATTATCTCAGCTTATTCGTCTTTCGTTTTGATCATTTGATATTTTTGTGGTTTCGATTAACAGTTGAACACACTCTTTATGTTGTAACTTGATGTTTTGACGAACAAATGCTTTTTCTTTTATTTTTTCAACGTTTAAATTTATTCATGTGAAAATGCAATTCTTAGCGTTGCGCACAGTGTGCACTTTTTTTTGGTCTGTGGTCTTCAATGTCAATTTAACAATAACAACAACAACAAAATGTCAAATTCACTACTCTCATGCTGTGAAGAGCGTAACATATTGAAATACTGTGAAGAGTTTGCATACTTTGAAAATTGTGACGAATTCAAATCATTTTTTTTTTTTTTTGAGGATAGAATTTATTCGAATTCTGAAGTCATAAATACACTGCGCGAACTAATTTTACCGACACTTACATTTTTGAAAATATCTTCACCAAATGAAAAGATTTCGATTTTTTTTTTCATTGCAATTTTATTACAAGCTATTTACTGAAATATCATAAAAACATTATCTAAACAAAATTTGTATTTATGGTATTTTTTTTGATTTTTCGATTTTTTGCTCCCAAAAAGTGCGAATTAGTTTTACCGACACTTGACATTTCGAACGAAACAAATGTATTTTTCTCAAAAAATCCGGTTGATATTTGGTCCATTTACCCTTGGCATCATGTAATGCGATGATTCTACGCGGTAGACTGTCATACAGTGATTTGATTTTGGCCTGTGGTATGTTTCGCTAAGCCGCCTCGATGGCCGCCGTCAATTCATCTTTGTTGTTGTATTGCCGGCCTTCTCTGTAGACTTCTCTTGCTAAAATTGACCAGACATTCTCAATGATATTCATATCTGGTGATTTGGCCGGCCAATTGTCGAAAAGTTTGATTCCACGCTGTTCAAAACCGGCCAAAGTTGACCTGGCCACATGAATTGGAGCGTTGTCTTGTTGAAATTGCCAGCCTAAAGAGTTGAATCTTCTGATTTCAGCTTTATGAAATAGGTTTTTACAAATGTTTGCACATACATTGCTTTTTTAATAAAGGCGAATTCATTTATCAAATTTCTCCACTAACCTGAATTTCAGGAGGACTGGGATTTCCCATTCCTAAGACAAATATTAAGGAAATATGTTTTGGCAATGTATACGATGAAAAAATTATTAAATCATATCATGGCGATGAAACGAAGTGCACGTAGTGCCTACTACGCGTCCGTTTGTACCACTGAGAACACATATTTGTGCTACCGAGAGCACATTCGGGCGCGTAGTAGGCACTACGTGCACCTCGTTTCATCACCTTGAATCATATACAAATATATTGACCCTCGAAGAGATTATATTTCTCTCTTTCAGCTTTAACAATATTGAGCCATTTGACTTTTATCATTCATGTATGTCGAAAATGAAAAATTTTAAAGAAATCGCAGTATTGCGGAGTATTGATAATTGTTTTAAATTTTTTTTGTATTTTAGTAAAAAAAAAGTCGGTTATTTCAATAGAATCAGAGGATTTTTATTCTTTTTAATTTACTTTATATAAACGCATTAATTTTAATGAACATTAATGGATTTGTACTTGACTTAATTTTAATTGTTTTAAATGATGAAATAAAGATACATTTCAATGCAAATGTATTGTTTTTTTTATTTGAATCTTATGTTTTTAAACTTAATAACCTTGAATAATTTTTTCATCATCTATTATAGTTTCAAAATAACAATAGGTCATCCGCATATGCAAGGTCAGAGATGATATTTCCCCCCAAAACTACGTTACCCTCAGATTAGCTGACTTAATCAATTTATCCATATAAATTATAAATAAAAGTGGTGAAATTCTACAGCCCTGTCGGAGACCATTTCGCACTTCAAACCATTCACTCAATTCACCATCCACAATCACAGCGGCTTCACAGCATTTATACACACAAAAAACAATCGGGGTATGTTCATGATATTCATTGGTGACAATATATGTTTACCACAGTTGTATCTGATTCTACCACATGCAAGTTTTAATAAATATGTACGCATGTCGAACAGACTCATTGTGAAAAAGTTTTGCTGTCAAACTAATACTATGTCACATTTATTACGTTGCATGTGGTAGAGTCAAGTACAACTGTGGTAAACACGTATTGTCACCAATGAATATCATGAACATACCCCAAACGTTTTTTGTGTGTATAAACTCTTAATTGCCCGCAGAAGAAAACCATTCACTCCGTATTCACTCAAAACTGACCACAAATTGGCTCTTGGTATACAATCATACGCATTTTGCAAATCAACAAAACATACATATCCCTCTTCCTTTCATGGAATTTCTCCATTAGTTGTCTCATGCAAAAAATTTGATCTTGACATCCGCGCATCGCTGTTAAATCCGATTGATTTTCATCCAGGAGCGACAATAGCTCTTGTACGTTTTTCTAAAATTGCACTATAAACTTTTCCGATCACACTCAATAGAGAGATTCCAGAGTGGTGAGATAACTGCACCACCTCATTCTTTCGTGTGGGCATTAAATTAGTCAAATATATATCTACTTCAACAATATCGCCAGGAAGAGAATAAATTCTAATGACTAAGATGTATTGTCTTAGTGATGTTAATATTGTCATAAAACCCAAATTTTACGACTTTCATCCAATTAATAGAGAAGATATTAAAAAAAAGGATGGTAGCGTTTTGATTCTTGGCCTATGTCCTAACTCGCTATACTGGTAATTTCAAATGACATTACTGTTTTCCATTGAAATGTAAACAAATATTTTTTTTCACTTTTTTTTCTCACATTCTCGCTTTTGTTAATTTGAAAGCAAAATTTTTTTTTGCGAAAAGGCTAATAAGTGGTTTATTCGAATTATTTGCGATTACCAATGTTATCTTTGCAAAACAACGTTAAGTAAAAAATTGTATGAATGCAAAGAGATAGAATAGTATTGAATACACAGAAAAAAATTGTTTCGCAAAATCGGCAACGCTGGAAACTGTCGAAACTCCTACCAAATTTGCGATATTTACAACAATGTTTGTGTTCTTGCTCTATAAATGCAATGTTATTTCATTACAACCATTGTTGTAAATATCGCAAATTTGGTAGGAGTTTCGACATTCACAACCCATGGGTTGTACAACATTGCAGTGTTGCGAATTTTGCGAAACAATTTTTCTCTGTGTTCATTGAATGGGGCATTGAACAAATTGATAAAGAAATGCCAATCAGTCATATTTTAATCTTTAATCAAGGCTATTCAACGAAAACAGAATAATTTCATTAAATTGGTTTATTCGGGAGAACATTTGAATTGTCGAATTTTGGAATGTTTTATTTCGATTTCAAATGCTCATCCTAGGGGCGTACAACTCGTGCGAGTTCCGAGTTCGCTCATACAAATCTACGCGTTTTTACAAGTTCACCAAGTTTCATGCGAGTTTTGCGAGTTTCTGCGTTTATAATAAGAGTTTATACGAGTTCAGAAGTATAACGCTCAATAATCTTGACAACTGAGATGGCAATAGTTTGTTTACAATTATAAACGAAAAATATAATACGAAAATATTTGTCATATTGCTAAGTATAAAAAGCTGGAAAATATTTTATTAAGTTAACCGATGAATACTTTCGTCAGTAAATATATTGATTTTTGTCCGGGTTTGAATTTATATTCAGAATTTTTTTTGTTAAATGATGCATATTCTGTGTTTTCTAAGCCATGATGTTAGTTTTGGTTTACAAATAATTTGATTCAATTTCTTTAATGAGTTCACTATTTAAAGAGAGAATAAGATCATAGGAATCTCACAATCAAATGCTATAATTCTGTTAAAAAATCTTGTAAAGCAAATAGTATTTTCAAATGTTATACTCGTAGTTATTTTACAATGAACGTATTTGATGACATTACACTGATTTGACTGTAATCTAACTGAAATGATAACGTATATAGATTTACTGTCATACTCGAACGCGTACGAGTTCGCGCGAGTTCCTCCATGTTAGTCTTATGCGAAACTTGTGCTGTGCACGAATACTGCGCATTCGGAGCTGTGTGCAATGATTTGATGCGAGTTTTTTTGCACGTTTTCAAGTAGTTGTACGCCCCTAGTGCTCATCTCTAAGTTTATATTTGTTAATTAATAATCAATAATTCAATTCATATGTGAATTATTAATTTGAAAAATATTCACTAAATCAAGTGTTATTAACATATATCAACTAAACAAAATGCCTGACTTAACGGAAACCATTTGGAACGTTTACATTTCAATTTTTTATTTGATAACCAAAATAATAATATTTTTATTAACAATTCTTTGGAATATGATGCAAATTACATTTGCAATTTTAAGTAAGTTTTCAATGAGTTGCATTCTTGAGTTTTTTTACAACCAGTTTTATGTTTGTCTACGTTGATTTATGAACATTTCAATCAATTTAATTATCCGTTATTTTAATAATACAGAAATAATTATCAAACCAACCAATAAAAATGTTGGCGAAAAAATACTTCAACTCGTGTCTATTGGATTGGTAATCGGTTTAATATTATATAATTCTAATGAAAACCATGATAAAAATAAAATTGAGTTAAATAACAATCAAAATGCATCGATTGGACACTTTGTAATTGGAATTTTGTTTGCACTATCCATTGGAAAAATGGCCTGGAATTCATTCACTCAATTCACATTTCACATCAAAAATCGAATTCTTCAATACATTGGAATGTGTTTAATTAAATATATCATTCCAATGTTTCTTACCTACGCCATACTCAATGGCATGAATAAATGGCTTTATACAAATGTTCAAGATTTTTCAAATGTGAGTAGAATGGAATCAGAAATGTTGTAAAGAAAGTGTGAAAATTTTTAAAAAGTTGTTTTAATTTGAATTGAAATTTTGTTCTGTTTATAATTTTTATTTTTTTTTTTTTTTTCTTTTGTAGCCAGAACATTGAAGGTATTGTTCATCAATTTTCAGATCAATTCATGGATTTTAATGCTTCGATTCTCTTTGTTTCTAATGCTAGATCTTTTGTATCTAAGTTTTTTTCGAATTTTTCAAAATAGGAAGATTATCATTTTCGATAAATAATGGAATCTATAACCGAAAAAAAGCTAAAATTAAGAAAAAAAAAATACAAAGAATGTACGAAATAAAGTAATTAATTTTCTAATCTATTGTTTAGTATTTATGAAATAAAATACGGCTTCAGCGATAAGCTATTGTATATTTATTGATTAATGTTGCTTATCATCGCAGCAAATACACTAAGAAAACGAATACTTGGACAGAGGTATACATTCATATGATATGAATTTTTTTTTTTTTTTTTTTTTTTTTTTTTTTTTTTTTTTTTTTTTTTTTTTTTTTTACAATATTTCAACATCTTTAGATTCACAGTGAAGTATAGCAAATATAAACAAATTGATGTAAAAAAAAAACAAATTCAAAGAGCATTAGGCACAGTTCGCAATAATTTAAAATTAAACATTTATGTACAATTATTGTAATTCAGTCGTGTTTGGTTTTCCTATTTCTGTTCTATATAATTCACTATATTATGTTGATTTGGTTGGCTGTTACATTTACTAGTCTTGGAATATCATTTAATAGTCTCTTCTCAATTAATTTTTCAGCTTAAATTGATAAAGCTTAAGTCCTTCATCATCTAAATTTTCTTCTTCGTTAAAAAAAAAAAAAATAAAAAATAAAAAAACAATTCTATCGCTCTTGGTTTCGACTGACTGACGGATTTTGAGTATTCTCTGATTCCGATTTAATTTTTGTTGGATAACAACAAAACCAGCAACACTTAAGACAGTAACATTTTAGAATACAATACTTAATTGATAAAATCCAAATGCAAAATATTCCGATTAATGAAATTTCCACATAATCCCACGTTGTCAACGGTTTAAATTTAAATAATTGTTTTCTAACTTCATAACCAACAGCTCCAATAGCTAATCGATTCAACACCATATGAAGACTATTTAGTACTTTCTCCATCATTCCAACTTCCACAATAGGTTCGGCATTTGTATCCAATTCAATATCTTCACCTTGTCTTCGTCGTTTTTGCACACAATTGATACAACAATTTATACAGAATTTATTCAAACAGCAACATTTAACTATCCATATCCACAGACAAATTGTAAGTATACTGAAGAATTCGACAAAAGTCCAAATATCTTTTTTTTCATCGGATGTAATTTTACTGATTTCATATCCAACAAACAATGTTAATATCCAATCTAATACGTTAACAGCAATCTTTATGGCAAAGTTCATTACTCCATTTTTTATGTTCGTCTCAATATAGTTATGAATGTAGGCTTGCGTTTGCGTTATCGGCATGATTTATGTGTGGTCTTGTTTGACAAATTCAGATAAAATGAATCTCCCAACGATCACAGGATGATTTTTTTAAAATATTGTCGACCGACACATTCAATAACTATGAATAATGAAAACAATGACAATTCTTCTCTTTTTTTTTTCGTTAAAAATCTAATGAAATGTCAATTGATATTGCAACTAACAATGTTCGAATACAACTGATTAGTTTTCGTTACACATTTTTGGTTTTCTTTTCTTTTCATTGGCATGAATATTTATGATAGATTTACATAAACCGGAATTTGTCTTTCACAAAACCTGAACTTCAGTTTCTTGAAATATTCATTTACCTTAAATCAACTTCTTTAAATTAAACCCATATTGTTACGGTTAATTCAGTATCGGCTCATGATTTTAGTTTTCTTCAGTTGTTATTCTTGTTTTGTGGATTTAAAGGTGAACTTTCGCTAGCTACACATACTGCTTCTTTTTTGCGTGTTCATTTTTTTTCTCAAATATATCAATAATGTTGAAAACCAATAGAAGTAAATATTTTATGAGATGATTTAAAATCAATAAAAACTTATTCTATAAATAAGAACAATTCCAAGTATGTATTTATACTGTTTATTTAGAGGATCAGAAATAGAAACAAAACCTGCTGATAATAGAAATTTGTTAAATAATTCAAGGAATGCCTTAATATCAAACATGAGACAAATGTTCCATTTTACCGAAAGTCTGATTTAATTTTCAATGGACACTTTACAAAAAATAATTAAATGAACCACCAAAAATGTAGTTTTAATGTCATTTAAATCGAAATTTTATCATTTATTTATTTAACGGTGACGGTATTAGTCACAATAAAATAACAATATTGATAACAGTTACCAGAAATTCAATCAACACTGAAGTTCAAAATCAATTGATATTCAAATTTCGAGCGAATATTATCGAACAATTTTAACAATCACACAACAAGCAAGTAAAAAATGTTAAAATCAGAGTTCATTATTGTAATCGGATTTTTAAGTGCAATTTTTTACAAAGCCGTTACGAAAAACGAGAGTATTAAATGTTATCCAATAATGGAATTTGCCAAAATCCCATCAACGATATTGGCAATTGTTTTAGTTTCAACTCTCGGCAAATTGATCTGGAAATGCTTTGTGAAATTATATTTCGAGTTTATATTTTCTATCGTTGGATTGTTGGGCATTATGGTCTCAATGCGTATAAAATCTGTTGCTTCATTGAGAACAACCAAAAATTGCTTGTAAATGATGTTTGAAATTGCATTGTTATTTTTGTTTGAAGAAATTTCCAAAACCAACTCTATCATTCGCTCAAAATGTGCATATTGTTAAATAATTATGCTTGTTTGAAGCTGAATTGTATGCGGACAATGATCTCAAACATACTAAACTGTATTGTTTTTCAATACAACTGCTCTGAACTTTTGAATCAAAGAATCATATTAAAACCTTACTGTGTGATAAAAATGAATTTAAGGTCGATACGTTGTAAAACTCTCCATATTTTCGCAAAATAAGTATAGTTTTATGCACTTAGAATATCATAAATTGACATTTTTTTACAAAAGTGACATTTTTCGCCAAACAACCTATCTTTGGACAAAACAAACAATGCAACCGACTCTTTAATATTCGGGGAACCATATTTTTTTCGCAAAAAAACATGAGTTTTTTTTTTCTCAACAATCGTACATTTAACGGATCCACTATGCGGTCATAATCCATGGCTGAAACTCTAATGGTTTCTATTCCTGAACTATCCTAACAATGCTGCATCATACATCTACAACGTACAACGTGGATCAGACTCACACTACCTCTCTAAAAACATCAAATTCGTGTTTTCCGATGTTCAAAGCATGAGGAAATTATGTGTTTAAGGTGTATTGAAATTTTGACCAATTGCAATACTTTTACGCACACAGAATTGTGTGTGCGGAAAAGTAATAAGCACATTTTAAATAAATGCAAAAAATTCAATGCAACCCACGCAGAGTCAAATCCATCGGATAAATCCATCTAATGGATTTATTCCAAGCTAACGTTTCCAGCCTAAGTCAAGCCTTGGAAATTGACATTTAAAATTTTATATTTTTTCATTTATTTCGATCAAAATGTTTTACAATTTATTTTATATCATTTTTTGCAATTTTATTTCATTTTGCTTGAATTCATAATTTCTTTTCAATTTAATTTCAAGTGCAACTTATATAAAATAACTGTAAGTTTTAAAGTTTCTTCAAAATTTAAGTATTTTTTGAAATAATTCTTTTTTTTTTCTATTTTCACTTGAAACCTTAATTATATATGAAATGAATTTTTTCTAATTCAAAATTTAAATTAAATTTAAATTGGAATTTTAGAAGTGATTCTATTGCGAAATTCGAAAAAAAAATAAAATATCGCATAAAATTAGATAATTTCTTTTTACATTTGACAAAATATTTTGACTTTTCATATTTTATTCGAATACTAAACAAAATAATCAATTTTATTCGAAAGAAAAAAATCGATTTTCGATTGTGAAAATTTCTCCAGTATTTCAACTTGTGTTCAAAACGAATATTTTATATTCAATTGATAAATTATTAAAGATACGAAACTAATTCAAAGATTTAATAAAATAAATTAAATAACTCAATGAAATTAAGGAAAAAAGTGAATCAAAAAAAAAAAAAAAAACAGAAGAATCCAGACTAATTATTAAAGATGTGATGATGTTCTCAAAAATCGTAAAAATTATGAATTGAATTTTTTTTAATTGAATAATTCATGAAAAAAAATTCATACAAATTACGAGTAAATCAAGTGTTAATTACAAATATTAAGGGTTAATTTAACCGATGATAATTTCGATCAAATGTAAATAAAAGCAAATTTTCGAAAAAAAAAAAAAAAATTATAATTTTTCTTTTCTCACGTAATTCAGATCAAAATGATGTTTTAAACGTTTTTAAGTGCTTTTAAAATACGTTCCTTCATTTCTTCATTTGTCACTCGAACCATTTTATCATTTGCCCCGTTCGAATTAGTTGAAACCGTTGAACATCTTTGACGCTTCACCTGATGATTATTGTCATCTTTTGGTGTTTTCCGTTTCAAAGTTGAAACAGCAGGAAAATCACCATATTCGCTATCTGAATCGGAGAAAATTTTTATTGATAAAACCAATTCAAAAAAATTATCATTAATTTCCGTATGAAGTTTTGGTCGTCCCTTAATTTTCTTTATTTTTGGTACTTTCTGGCTTTCATATATTTGGCCATTTTCTGCATATCCAGTATATTTATGAGCATTTTTTGAAGATTTATTTGGTTTTAATGAAGTTTCAAATAAATTTCCTGCAATATATTCACTGCTTGCATCACTTTCAGCAATAATGTCCATATTATATTCGATAAAATTATCTGAGATGACAACGGGTTTACCGATCAATCCATCAACTAATGGTGGAGGTTCCTTTGGCCGTTGTGGTTGCGGTTCAATTGGCAATGGTGGTAATATGCCATATAAACTATTGAATGGCGATGCTAGGCTGTGAATCGGTGATGATACATAATTAATTGACAATGGTAGCATGGCCATTGCCGATGTTAATTTATGCATTGGTGATGCTAAGCTGTGCATTGGCGATGCTAAGCCGTGCATTGGCGATGATAAGCCGTGCATTGGCGATGATAAGCAGTGTATTGGCAATGTCAAGCCATGTATTGGTGATGCTAAGCTGTTCATCGGAATACCAACATTCAATTGATTTGAAATAGTTGGCGTTGCTCGTAAACACGCCTCGTTGTTCGTCAATTTTGAATTTGATTTAATAATTTTTGGATTTCCGTCTAACCATTTGAACTGTAAAATCGAATGGTTAAATTTATTGTGATTCCCAAGATCCGATTTTAATACAATATCACCGCAAAAATGACAGGCTCTTTTCGTATTTGGATTATTCAATTGTGCTGCACTCATGTTTGAATTTTCTGTTATTAAAACAATAACAATTAAAACAATTAAAATTGATGGAATTATTTAAATTCATTTGTTCACAGCAATACCTTTGTTGTGTTTAGAATAGAATTACTGTTTCCCTCCAAATTGTAGTTGGCTTTCATGTAAAAGGGTGAATGAGTGTCAATGTTTGATCTCAATGTGTCGATAGCTCAAACTATCCAAACAAAGAAAATAGTGAAAATTTCACCATACTGACCGGCAAATATTCCAAATGAAAAAATAAATAAATAAATAAGAAAACAAAAGAAGAAAATAAATGAGAAGTTGAAAAATTGTTGTAAAATAGTGAATAACATTAAGCACGAAAAGATGACTGTACAGTGTACACCGTTGATTGAATATTGGAATGACGTTCGTATGACATAACGAAAACGGGAAAATGAAATGTCAAATCAAATCAAATTGTCTCTTTTTACAAGTGTGTCGGATGTATTGCTTCTGTTATTCCAAAGCGTTCTAAAGTGTGATTTTACACAATTTCGTTGCGTCATTAAAATTTAATTTGATTTCTTCGACAAGAGTTAACTGTGCTGTTCATTGTTCAACAAAAAATGTAATTTTTGCATAAACTATTTTTAGCTAAAATTCAACAATGTTTCTTCAGCACAAACATTGTTTTTTCTACAATTTTTTGGCACAAATCACAATTCTCTTTTTTTTTCAAATTCTAATCCTTTCAAAAACCAAAAGCAACGAAATAAATTCAATACGAAGATCGACAATAAAAAACCAATGATGAAAATGGAGATTGTTCAAGATAACGAAGACCGACAAATGGATGTGGAATTGATGGATGATGGAGAAATAGTTCCGGAAATTTTCAAGCTGGACGTTGATTGTTGGGACAAAATATTTGAATGGATGTTCCTAATTGAGTTACATGCCATCAGCAAAACATGCAAACGTATGCAACGCATTGCTGGCTTATATTTCCAACAACATTACAGATCCATGAAAGTGTCGGTGAAAAATGATGGACTTTATTTATGCGGTATAAATATCACTTCTAAATCACAAAATATTAAAATATCGTCGGTTATTTAATAAACAAATTTGTCTACATTTTTCTTTTAGGTACAAATGTTAATGGCTTCAGTGAATGCGTCGAAAATATCTTTTTCAGCGCAGAGAGTGAAACAGCAGCATTTAAATACATTGGATTGAAGTGCAACAAATCATTGAAATCAATTTATATGCAATGGATGACTCTGTCGAAAACTAATTTGCAATATATTCAAGAATCATTGAGCGATGTTGAAAGAATTGAAATCCACAGTCATTTGATTGAAATTGATCTGTATGAAGATTTGTTCAAGTTTTATCCAAATCTCAAGCATTTTATACTTACGTTCGCGTTCAAAGATAAAAAACCTTGGTTACTGCAGAAATACCCTAAGCTTGAGTATGTTGAATTTTGGTATAACGGAAACTTTGATAAAAACGAATTCAACAATTTTCATTCAACAAAATCCCAACATTCGAATATTTTCGATGGATTTGGACCTTTTTTACTATCTATGCGAAACTTTTCAATGCAGCAACTTAAAATTGGACGTATTGATATTGAATTTACGTTATAATTTTCCATAATTTGTGCCTCATTTGGAAATAATTCACGCCAATGGATTTTACAAACAGCTTCAATTGAGTACTCATGAACAAGAAAATGGTTTCTACGAAAAAGCAGCTTCTATTCCAGGACTAACAAAACTTGGTATTATTGATATATGATCAGAATATTTACAATATTTAATTTCGTTTTGCTTTGTTGCTCCCTTCTAGGTATATCCGATGTGACCAACAATGATATCAAGACATTGGCATCTACTGTCTTTACGTTTAATACATTGAGCATTGATATTATTTTGCAGAATTTTCCTACTTTGGATGAATTGCCAATGTTGGCTATGCGGCTTGAAAATTTGCAAAAATTAAGCATCACCTTTAGAGAGAAACTTACAATTCTACCGTTTGTTCGCCATTCAAAGCAATTGCGAGACATTTGTGCTTATTTTGTTGGTAGCGATGATCAAGATTTTCATCTCTGCAATTTTTTCTTCGATTTGACAGAATTAAATAATGAGCGCAAGAAATTACCGACTGCACGAAAGTTGACAATTCACGTTGAAGAAGAGATTTTTTTGAATACAAAATGGAAAAACACCAACACTAACTTTAGTTTGGTCGAAATAAAAAGACAACACGACATCACAATTTTTGATTACTACCTCAATCGTACATTTTAAGAAACACAATCAGCATTTTTTTTTTTTTTTTTTTTTGAATTTACTCATTCAAAATTTAATTTGACAATTTAAGTTAATATTCCTTGGAGAAAATAATTCATACAATGACCCAATTACATTTGAGATAAAAATTTAATGAAAAATCACAAAATTCATAAAACAATTTTATGAACAAATACTAATAGTAAGACTGAAAATATCCATTGAAAATTGACAGATTCCTTTGATTGATAAAATTAAAAGAAGATAATTGACATTAATTGAACGAAATTTAACACTTCAATTACATTATAGAATAAAGTGAAGAATCATTTACAAATTTAATCATTAGGTTACATGAATGGCTGGCCAATTGAAGACAGGAGAAATTAATACGAAATGGTTATTGTAATAATAAGTATAAGTAAACATTTGGATAAAAAAAACAAAATCAAAAAAGAAAGAAAAGTCTAAAGTCCACTCTATTTAGTTATGTAAGCCAAAACCCAAAATCAAATGTTGAAAATCGAAAATGGAAATAATAAAAAATCCGCTTTGATCGAATATCGAAATGTATTTTATTTAATTTGATTTATTCAATGTGCTTTAATGAAAAAAAATTGTTGTTTGGAACTTGATGATATTGATGTGTTTATTGAAATTAAACAGATGGTATACAGTGATTTTGGCTTCTGATCGACTGAGACGATTTTTTTTCTATCTTTTATTGGGTCTCGATGTCCAATATTATTATTAAATATTTCATTTGATGTAATATTGAAAAACATATTTTTTATGAAATAAGATGAAAGAATACTACAAATTTTTTCCATTTCTATTATATAGCACTGTCAAATCATAACTAAAATAAGCTACCGTCAAAACACAACAAGTGTGTTCTAATAAATTTTACGTCAATTGAGAACGACAATATATATTTTATCGCTGGAGAAAGACGCCTTATTCTTATTGAGTTAAAGCCCCAACAATGACAACAGTCATCATTTTTTTTTTTTTGCTCTGTTTGTTTGATTAGAATTGAATTTTTCTATGTCGCTATGAGTAACACGTGAATCAAGATATTTCGTTTGAAAAGGTTCATTCGTGAGCGACACCATTCGACTTTCATGAGCGACAAAAGTTTTTTGTATATTCTGTTGATCGGTTGACGACAGTAGCTTATTTTAGTTCGAATTGAAGGGCGCTACATATTTCATGACTGAAAGAATATTGTCAATTTACACAGAGATATCAGTACGTTACTTCATCCCTTTGGGTACACTTACGTAATCAAATTAATTTTCCTCATTTACTTGTCGTGTTATTGAGTGTGCCCAAGGGATTGAGTTGAATTTTTTTTAAACCGACAGTAAAGTATGAAAAGTCTATCGAAAATTCGTTGATTTGTTATTTTATCCAATCCATTCATTTTCTATATTTAAAAACAGACAGAAATTCCTTTGTCATGTAGAGAATACGGATTCTCGTATCTGAGTTTTTTTTCTCCTTGAAAATAAACGGTTGAATTATCTTTACATTATTCTCTATAAAGGTTCATCAATTCATTTTTCGTTGCAAGCTATAAATATAGAACTGAATGAATAAAAGTTAACATATTTGTGTGAAAAAATTCCTTCTAAATACGTCAATTTTTGTGTTAAATTTGATTCAAAATCAATTGTTAATACATCAGTAAAAGTACTATTTAAAATGATACCAGCGCACGTGTGTTCAGTAACATTATTTTGTATAAATAACTATTTGTCTGTAAATTTATAATAATTTTTTTATGCAGATTATTCGTAATGGAAAATTCCATTCTGTTCTTCCGTCCTCATTATCTGCTGATAAAAATTGAGCAACATATCTTTCTTTCATTGCCAAGAAGACGATAGTAAATTGACGACGATTCTCTTTTATTTCACTTTTGAAAAGGTATTTTTCAAAATTGGTAGATTTAAAAAAAAAAAAATAAAGAAAAATGTTTGATCTGAAATTCATTGGTTTATTCATTGGGATAGTAATATTTGAGGTAAAATTATTTGCAAATATCTACTGAAAAAGATTAGAAGTCTTCTGTAGAAACAGCAATTTTAATTGATGAAGTTAGAATCAAGTGTAATAACGAAAATTATATCTTCAAAGCTATTGGTTACGTGTGCAGCAAAAGAATTACCTGTAAAGAGATCAAAACCAAACTCTAAACCGAGATCGAGCATTCAAAATATGGAACCAGTTGGTGACATTTATAAGTTGGATATTGATTCAATAGAGGCTTATATCAGCTACTTACCATTGAACGAATTGGCTTCATTTGGTCAAACATGTACATATTTTCAAGCGGTTGCTGGTCGATTCTTTCGAAATAATTTCATCTCAAGTGTGCAAGGAAAAAATGGAAAAATTCTATCATTCTATAATTGCGATGAAATAAATTGCTTTAGTAGATTTGTAAGGCGCATCCAAATGAATGATGGTGATTTGACGATTTTCAAAAATCATCATTTCGATTCGCTCAAAGAAATTGAATTCTATGAAGGTGATTTAACTGCAACCGATTGTGCACAAAGTGTTCTGGCCAATTTAGAAACCCTTAAGTTTATTCACAGTAAACTTAATAAAGATGTTTATTCAACTATTCTCAGTCATTGTAAACAATTGAAGCGATTATGTGTGAGAGATTATTATTTTGGTGTAGAACGTAATAACTTTATTGGAACATCAAATATTTGGCTCAAAAAATCATTTTCAACACTTGAGCATTTGGAAATTTTTTCCCGACGTAAGAGAGATGAAGTAATTCACTTTCTCAAATTCAACAAAAATATTCGAAATTTTTCCACCAACATTGAGTTTCTAATAGAAAATTTGGACTTAATTATTGCGTCAAATTTCACATTGAATGTTCTAACCATTTTGCATACAAACACAAAAATCGACAAAACCAAGTTTAGCAAATTCGTTGATCAATTGACACAACTTCAAAATCAAGGATTTTTCAACGAATTAAATTTGTGCTTTTATTTAAATGAAAGAGATTTTATTTATCCAGCAAATCTATTAAAACTTGTGAAGATTTTACATGTGATCCCTTTAAATCAGTATGCATTAGCTCCGATGGTTAATTTGCAAAAGTTGCATGTGCCTGGAATATTTCAAATCAACGATCTCAATATGGCTATTGAAAATCTTACAAAACTTAATTACATTTATTTTGATGCAGAAAAAATTGATAATATTTTACCATTTATTAGACGCTCGGTAAAACTCGAAAAAATTCGAATCGATACCATTCGAAATGGTCTTTATTTTAACAATACCGTTCTTGATTTACAAGCTTTGAATGATGAACACGGAACATTATCGGGTGCCAATATGCTTACGATCTATGTAAAGGAAGAAATTTATTTGGCTACCAAAAAGTCATTCGGCCAAACGAAATTGGATTTTATCGAAATTAAACGAATCGATTCAGATGATGGACTAAATGAATTGACACCATTTTATGCTTGAAAAAAAAAGAGTTTTTTTTTTTTAGATAACGGACAATATTGTGTCACACTAATAAAGGAATTTTATGAATATGTGAAATTTTCATTTTATTTGCTTTTTTAAATCACATCTGGAGCTATTCGTAAAAATGAACGCATTCGTGAGAGTTAAATCCCACTAGATCTGGAATTTAACAGAAAAAAATCGTATAAAAGATTACAAAATTTCTTCAAACACGCTCCAAAATCGAAAAATTGTTTTAATCGCTCTTATTCCGAATTTTTAGCAATAAAACTGAGTAATTTCATATGATTTATAACACCGACGACTTGTTTGGAACCATTTTCAACAGCAACAAATTGTTCGGTTTGCAAGAGACATGACACCAATCCCAAAGTGCTCTTTTCATTTACACGATAGAATTTTTGAAAAATGGCACTTTCAATTGCATCGTCAAATTGATAATTTTGAGTAACAATTTTCTTCGTCAAGTATTTCAAATCAACGAATCCATCCAAAGTGCTGTAATTCAGAGTGGAAAAGACAATTTTTTTTTCAAAAAATGATTGAAAATCGCTTATTTTTATGTTAATTATGTTTGACAATAATTTACCCATCACTTTTTACAACCGCAACACAATCCAAACTGTTTGATTCCATAAAATCCAATGCATCCTTGCAGGTTGTATTCGATTTGATGGTTTTGACCATTGGCAATTTAAGATCAGCCACCTTGTAATTCCACCACCAATGATTAAATTGATCTTCAGCATCTTTGTAACCTCGTCCCTCCAAACGTAACGAAACGTGGCCATCACATTGTTCCAAAATCTCTTCGGCCGTTCCATCGTAGTGAGTCAGAGGATTATTTGGATTTACGAATTGTCCCAAAATTACTGAATTTGGAATTTCACGATTTAAACGTTTTGCTGTTTCAAACATACTTTCTGGATCATCCATTTCTTTTCCATTTGGTGTACGAACAATTTTTGCTCCGAGCAACTTCATTGTTGCCTCTTTATCTTGTGATATTTTCTCAACAATAACCAGAATACAGTTGTAACCTTTTACTGCACAGGCCAATGCCAATGCCGTTCCAGTATTACCAGATGTCGGTTCAATGACCGTATAACCGGGCTTTAATATACCCTTTTCTTCAGCCTCTTCAATCATTCGAAATGCCATTCGATCTTTGATTGATCCACCTGGATTGAAAAATTCCATTTTCGCATCTAAATTTGTTCAAGAAAAAAAAAATACATTTTAATCAATCATTACATGAAATTTGTTCATTAAACAAAACTCACAAACATCACATTTCAATCCAGCGTCCTTGGGAATTTTATTCAATTTGACCAATGGTGTATTGCCAACCGTTTCCAAAATACTTGAATATCGTTTTAGTGGCTCGGCGCTTTAATAAGGAACAAAATTTGGTTTTTCTTGTTTCATCCACACAATTGATATTTGACTTACCGTTCGCAATGAGTATGCGGTTTTCATGAAGTGAAGTAACATTCTTTCTTCGAACACGATTGATATTTTCCACTCATTGTTTTCGTTGATTTGCTAAAATTGTAATTAGATTATTTAATTCGACTAATTCAATTGCAAATCTGCAATGTTTTAAATCAAGTTCATTTGATAACAATTTTAAAAAAAATTTGTGTTCGTCTCCGACCATACACCGGTATAAGTGTTTTGACATGCAAATACTGTACTGTGTACGTCAAACATAATCGTCATACATGAACAAATACAATGAAAAATGTGAGTATGTGTATAAAAATCGACAGCTTTGATATGCCGGGCGACAAATGTATGCTAATTGATACGAGTGTGCACTGTGCACTGTGCATCAGTGTTCGTTAAAGTAATTTTTTACATATCTTTGCACAATCGCTGGTGTCGAGCATCAGATAAACAATATAAATTGATTATGCATGTAATAGTTAACATTTTGTACAATTTTGGTGCAAACGGAATCCTTAACTCTTCATATCACATCATTTACTCGATCTAGCTCACAACCGTACACTGATCTCTCTCTCTCTCTCTCTCTCTCTCTCTCCATTCCCTTCTTTCTTTCACTCTCTCTCTCTCTCCCTCTCGCTCTCTTTCTCTAACAAATCGCTGTGAATTGAGATTTGCTTGTCAAATCACTCAATTGCGAGTCAATCAAATTTCATAAACAATTCTGTTTGCACTATGAACGGATTTTAAATGAGTGAAATTTTTTTTCCATATTTTCAAACACTTGTTGACAAATGAAAAATTTATTCGATAGTATAAGTTTGTTTCAATTTGTTTCTTCTGCCAAAATTGAGTGCAAAACATTGTGTTGAACACAATAATTAGTAAGAATTTGGATTGAACGTTCTGAAAACGAATATTTTGCACTGGACAAAATTGTTTCCATTTTGTTTGGTTTTATTTGTTTTCAAATGAACTGAACTTAAGAAAATAAACGTTTTTTTCTCTTACAATTCAAATTAATTGTAAAAAAATATTAAAAATTTTCTATGAAGATCGTCTTGAAATAAATATTTATTTCTGGATTTTAAAGTCTTTTCCAACTGCTTTCTTTCGACTGTCTCAAATGAGTGATGTTTCCTCGATTACAATTGACTATTTATATTAACTGAATAAAAAAACAAAAACATATGGAGCTTATCTGCATCTCGTTAATACAAGTATTTATGATTGAAAATCGCACATTAACACTTGTTGAGAATAATCTCAAATGTACAATGTCATGATGAATGTTTACAAATCTTTTAAATTCACGATGACAGTTTAGAAAACAAAACGTATATATTCATGCTCGATGTGCAATTATACTTTGCAGCTCAATAATTCTAGACTGTGAAATGTAGTACATTGCTTTTGATTATTTTTTTTTTTTTTCAGTTAATATTCCCACTTGTCATGCTTGCTTTACTAAATTGTATCGCTTCGCCCCTTTTTTAAAATTATGTAACCATCACTATGCAAAGTGAGAGATTGAAATACATGTTATCATTTGATTCATTTTAATTGACAGATTTGCAACAGTTTTAGTCAAGCAATGCATTGATGCAAACATAAGGTTAAATTACTCATTTTATTAAACTTGTTTTCATACTAAAAATCGTTTTTCTCTCTTAATTCTTACAATATTTTCTTTTTCTAATGAATGAAATTATTCCGAACAATTGAGATTAATTTGTACACAATTATTATTTTTCGTTGTTCAAGTTCAAGCTTTCATTTAATGGTACACTATCTATTTTCAGTGCAAATAAACAAATTTTATAATTTTTGTTCTCTTTTTCTGTAGACACAATACATGCAATATGAATTATTCATGACCTACACGGTCTTTTTGATTTATTTCACTTTCGGATTGAAGTTATTTGCAAGATATGTTGGTGAATTTACCAATGCTACTATTTGTTGTAGTCTTTGATGCTTGAACTTTTTGTTTTATTACAAAAAATCACTTACCATGTGGAAGTGCAATTACATATGGAATAAACAATGCAATAAAAGTCATGAGACATCGCCAACTCTATAACAGTTGTAACCAGACTTTCCCATAAATTACGCAGTCGTCCATATTGCGTCAAACAAACCTATTCATCTCTTAACCTAAATAAAAACGAATTTTAAAGCTCAAAATTTTTTCAATCGATTCATTAAAAATTTTATTTTAATTTTGTTTAAATTATCACAACATTCAAATGTCATCTCAATATAAGTTTACTTAAACCGTTTAAATAATGGCAATAAATAAGAAAAATACTTCAAAAAAAAAAAAAATCCAATTGTTTGAGTTGTATTTTTGTTCTAATTTCTATCTACTAAGAAAAAAAGATGAGAAAAATAAACTTTTTCACTAAATTGGAATACATTTATATGTGAAAAAAATGCTGCAACATTTTCCTCTTCACTATACATAATTTGGTTTCTGTTACTCTGCTGCTTTCATCTATGTTCGCTAATGGCTAAATTTGCTAATCTCAAAAATGGATTTGGAATTTGAAAATCGTCATAGGAATTTTTTACCTTGTTTTCGCCGCATTTTTCAAGAAAATCATCAATGTTGATAGGAAAAAGCAAAATACCAGCTAAATTTCGGCTTTTAACGAATTTAATTTTTCTCTGAATGGAATCCATACTTTCAATTTCGATGGAATGACGAGTGGTTAATTTGTTTCTCAAAATGTAAGCCACACGTAATTTTTTTAATGTTTCACATGCATGACTTGAGCCCATTGTCTCTTCAAATTTGAAGCCATCTTTGTCTTGTTTGAATTTATGTCCAAACAATTGTATGCCATAGACGATTTTTGACCGTGGCAAACCCATTGTGATTAAACCATCAAAAATTTCCATTTCATTTGTTGCATTTAATTTATTTATTGCCTCAATTCCGGTGTAATTACGGAAGTCATAAGTTGGTAAAAAATTCATTTGTTCGAAGTGTGCAGAGAGAATAGTTAGATTGAGATGCTCAGCTAATTTTAAATCGATTCCGGTGAATGAAGAAGTTAACGAACAATTTTGACGAAGTAAACTTAATTTTAAATCCGTTAGAAAGCTGCGTATATTATCTATTTTTATGTGATCATTTTCATTAAATGGAATCATGGACGAGCTGTGAAAGAAAAAAAAATTAACAATATTTTCACAGAATTTAAGAAGTAATTTAAATTGGGAAAAATGTGAGAAATTTACAAAAAAAGAAGTTGCATTATACCCTAATTTTGTGTGTGTTTGTAAATAATTTAAGAAAATACAATGTTAATTTTTTCCAATTCTCCTCAAAATATGTTTATTATTAACTTAACCGTACACGAGTTTTCATTTATTGTCTGATTTTTCATATCGAATTTTCATTCATACCAGTAAGTTTACATTAAAATTATTATTTTTTGCATATTTCTCAATCAAAAAAAAAAAAAAAAAAAAATGTTTCCAAAATAGAACGGGCAAACCCGTTAGCAGTTTCAATCTTATTTCCGGCAAAATAGGACAATGTAACACGTCGCAAACTTTATAATTATTTATTCAAAGAAGATTTACGTCATCGTTTCAAACGCTTGAATTGTTTATGCAAATTGAACACCAAAAAATTACCACCTATTTAATTACCTTCTTGTGGATTTGAATGAAGCTCAGTTGGTAACGATGCCTAAAATGCCATGCTCTTTGCGATAGGGTTCAATGGTGTGTACACACTTGCAATGGTGTTTGAAACTGCATACTTATCAATTTTTGTCAGATAAGCTTTAATTTTATCTGTTATTGCAGCCATGGAGTGGTTCTCTCCTTTTGGTATTAAGAACTCAAAATGGCTGTTTCGATGTCTGGCAATGGCTAAATCTACATCACGATATTCGATCAAATTCTTTAATAATTATTATATTCTTTAACAATATTATAATATTGTTAGGCACTCTGATTAAGGATACAGCAAACGTGCATATAGACCCTTTTCACCAAGACTTTCTAGAAACATTAATGCTTTGCTTAACGGTTTCTCATTATTACGAAGTGGTACAATATATCGATTAACTCTGATCTTTTCATCGAATAACTAGTCAAATAATAACTTCTCAAAACGATATCTCATATCAGCAAATCGGAAGAATTGCAAGACGACATAAAAAAATGAGTTCATGACTTGATTTCAATGTGCTGCTGTGTATAGAATGCGGAACAATAGTCGTCGAATATGAAAAGCTGCAGCAATTGCTCTGTTGAAATCTTGTAATAGCTTTGGATCTCAATCTCTTTTATCGAATGAAGATCATCAATAATACCAATTGTATTGCAGAATGATCGCATCCCTTCTTTAAACCATTTTTTGTACTTGTCATATGTTATGCGCTTAATCGAAAACAGCATAAAAATGCCCATTTATGGAAATGAATATCGCCAGTCTTGCTTTTCCTTATCTAAGTAAGATAAGAACTCACAACCCAGCAGTTGTTTGGATATTTTATACAAAGATATTTGATTACAAGAACTTGGTAAAGTTGAATTGACATGAAACATTGTGACCATCTGTATTTAGATCTCGTTCGAAGCTTTGAGAATCAAATAAACACAAATACAGTTACAAAACTTCCTGTGTAATTAAAAGGATTATTGCTTTCACTTTGTCGAACTGTATGTGGATTATTTGACACAACAGCTGATTCAAATTCAATGGTACATTAATACATGTACACTAAATCGGTGAATATCGGTATAATTGTCACTTTTTTCTCACTTGCAGCTACTCCGCGATCCACTTGTCGAGAAATGATATTCTTGAATAACTCATCAGGTTAAATGCCGTGCTGCGTTAATATATTGCTCGTTTTTAAATATTCAAATCGAGATGACTTGATTATACAGACAATAATACTACACTGAAATGACAAATTTGGAGTTATGAACAACATTTTATGATGACATTTCATTTTACCACAAGAATTGCAAGAATATATAATCTCTGTGGTGAATTCTGGTACTAAATATATTTTTGACTTCTTTCACTGTAAAAGTTCATGATGCTTTTAACGGTCAAAAATATATTTAGTATCAGAAATCACCATCAGAAATTTTAAAATCTTAAAATGTTTATGGTTTTTATGGTAGCCCAATATTTGTTTTCTCAGAGTAACAAGCCCACAATCAAACTTAAAAATCAAAATCACAAAATTCTCTTTTATCCTGAAATATCGATGGTTTCTGAATGTGTCTGTGTTGCCTTATAAATAAACAATTATTTATACCTAATTTGCAATGATATATACCTAGATTTCATAAATTTCGTTTGATTTTATGTAAAATAAATACAGACACTGAGATTATTACCTAGTGACATCAACTTGTTTAAAATTTGCTTCCAAATACATCAATAATATTCACACACAAGCAGACCCACACACAAGTATTTTTATACAGTTCTAATGTAAAATTCCAGAACGAAATTATATTTTCAAATGCAAAAAATTTGGAATTTACAAGAATAGGAAAATAAAAACGAGTGGAAATTGGAAAAAAAAAAAAATAGAATCAAAATAATTGTAAAAATTCAAATAAAAATTTCTTACGAAAATAAATGTAATTGAATGTTTTGAAATGAAAATAATTGGAAAATAAGGGAAAATAGAACAAAATTTCAATTGATCTTGCTATCAAAATAAACTCACCTTTGAAAAGAGAGATCCCAAAATAAATCCAAACCATCAAATCCATTTGCGAAAATAACATTAGCTGCATTTTCAATGAATTTTTGACGCCATTCAAAATCATTGGCAATTTTGATGTATTCAATTAATGAATGTTTGATAGCCAGTGAAACCTATAAAATTGATCAATAAATTTATATTCATTTTTGTGAGTTAATTTTAATGACGAATTATATTTACTGTTAAATGGGGATACATTTGCTGCAAACTAGTAAAATGTTTGAAATTTGTTGAACTCTGCCAAGGCCCTTTCAAAAGAGAAAAAAAAAACGGCGAAAATTTAAGAAATGAAAAAAAAATTATATTTGAAAAAATAAAATTAATTGATTAAATCAAATGATTTCTTTCTAAAAGAAATTAGGAAAAAAGTTAATTTTATTCCCAAAACTTTGGCCAAAACGTTCAATGAACGAAAAACTAAGAGATAATTTTTGTAAAAAAAAAAAATTGAAATTTAAAAATAAAAATCAAGAAAAAAAATTCAAAATGGAAAATAGAAAAAAGAATACATCGTTCACATTCAATAATTTCTTCCATCGATTTTTGTTCAAGCAACATAAGAATAAAATTGTTTACCCTCAGTGTTAGTTGTGTTCCAAATATTATCAATACAAATAAGATGAGTGCAAAGATTCAAATCAATATTCTCAACTGGTGTTGTAATCAATAGACGATCAGGTTTCGTAAGCGTATAACAAACAATAATTTTGTCATTAAATTGATTATTTCGAATTTTGTTTTTTTCATTCTCAATGTGATTTTGTTGTTCGTGTGTTTTTTCGTTTTCTGCCATAAGAATTGCCCTATTTATAGTGTTGAGAAGTGGAAAATTTGAATAATTCTTCATTTGTTCATCACGAATTTTGAAATCGATAAATGTATCATTTTCGGTTTTACAATTTCCGTTGAAATCATCGTAATCAATGGCAAAAGCCATAATTCCAGCCAAATCCCGCCTCACAGCAAATCGTACTTTGTGTGCAATGGATCGAGTAGTTTCGTATATGTATCGTTCATTATCGGGCAAAAATGTCCATGGAATTGGTGTTGGCCTGTTGGCTGTGCTTAAACCTTTTTCGCCATCATATTTTCCACTTAAATTGCATACTTGGTCGTAACCAAATTTTACGACATCTGACAAATTGTCGAATACAGTTGGCAACAGTTGAATTCCTAACACAATTTTTTCTCGTGGTGTACCCAAGGCTATTGCAGTGTCAATGGCTTTTTGGATATTTCGCATGCTACGCATCTCCATTGACATATGGTGTCGATTTAGATTTGATCCACCAGCTAAAATGTACCAATGCAAAAAGTGCATGTAGTCTAAATGCTTAGACAACATGTACATGGCAAGACGCTCGAGAATCTTTTCATGAATTGCAATAAATGTGGTTGTTAGTAGCAAATTATGCGATTGAAATCCATTTTTGAAATCACTCATGAAATCATGGAACCTCTCATGATTGTACTTTTCGTCGAATAGATAGTTGTAGTTTTGGTCTCTAAAATTGGGTGAAACAAGTTTGGAGTTTGATAAAACACTTTGAAACATGTACTGAGAAACATGTTTTTTTTTTCTCGTTATTTTCAAATTGAGCACGGAAACTTACTGATAACGGGAGAAATCCCATAATAGATCAAGCCCGTCCAACTTGTGATCCACAACAAATTCAATTGCTTGTTTTATAAATGATTGGTTCCGATCATTTTGTTTTGCTATCTGTAGGTAGTCACGAAAATTGTGTTTAAGTGCCAATGAAATCTAAAGCAATCAATAAAGATTAAAATTATTTTTGGTTTTTCTTCTAATTTTAATTCTTTTTTTTTTTTATAAATCTGTTGTGCATGCTAATGCACTGTAAACATATGTTTTATTCACTGATTCAATGTTTATTAATTTATTCTAATCTACGTAGATACTCTTCAATTTACCTTCAAGTTTGGCCATCGTTCCCGTAGCTTCGTCAATTTTGTGTAATTTTTACTTTGATCCTTTGCACTGTTCCATGGATCTGCGAACGGGAAAATGGATGCGAAATATATAAATGTGTTTGGCCCTTAACCCCAACTATGCTTAGATCACAAATCATGAATATTTTGGACTTAAATAATAATTAACAATTGAAATTTTGCCAAGATGAAAATAAGTCAAATTTACAATATTCAACTATATATTACCGATTTATACGATCCAAGTTCAATGTGAATATTTGCATACCTTTACTTGTCACAAATTTCTCTGTCCAAATTTCATCGATGCCAATAATGTGTGAGCATAATTTTAAATTGACATTTTCAATATCAAAACCACTTTCGTACTCTGTATAACACACCACATTTTTGGTTTGAACTGAGCCTGTTTTAAACGATATGTTAAATCGGAAAATGACACATTTTAAATTTTCAATTACAATAAAAAAAAATAGAATTTTTGAATAATTTTTCAAGTCTTAAATATGAACAAAAAATCTTACCCGCAATAGTTCCAAACATTGAATGAAACAAAAAAATTTCCAAAATGCCGACAAAACGCATCATGACGTGAAGCAATTATAAATCAAATATTCAAATCAGCTTTTGCCGCAGAGAATATTTTACAGTCATGTATTGTTGGCGTTGTTGCGATCCACATAATGTGAGAAAATGACAGAAATGAAAGTGTTCACCTTTGTTTACATTTTACATTCAGAATGGTCATAAAAATGAAAGTCAACAATCCATAGCACAAATTTGGGTTAGGCGTTTCTGTGTACGATGTACGCAGATTTGACGACATTCTCATAAACGAGTTTTTCCTGTATAACTGCACTTGATCGATTATCAATTTACTCTTTGGTGTCGATAAATTTGTGTTAAATGAAAAAAAAAAAAAAATTGTTCAAAAATTACATTTTCATGGAAAAATAATGTGATGTTTCGATCTTATTTGCTCTCTTTACAGCTAAATCTATTTTTTCTCAGTTATCGGCCAATTTTGTTGAATCAATCACTTTGAATAAGTTATTAATTTGTTTAAACCTTTTCTTGTTGCTTATTACTAATAAGTTATAAGTCATGAAAAAAATTTGACAGAGCATGTGTTTTGCATGGTTTGCACAAAATCCAAACAGCAACTGACGGATCAATGACGTACACATTGAAATACACATGCTTACTGCTCAGTTCCGACGAGTATCAAAACACACTGTTTCGAGTCGAAACTTTCGACTCAATTCAATACAATCACAATTTGTCGATACACAGACATGGCCCATGACGTCAAAAAAAACTTTCAAGTTGTGATACTCTTGTGATTGTTTACATCGTTAAGTGTGACTCATGTTGTGTGAATGAACTGATTAATTCAAATATGACGCACGCTAAGCATTCAAATAGTCTCCAAATAAAATAAAAATGAAACAAATTGATATTGTTGTGTCGAAAGAAAATCCCTTCCTTTATTTAACTGTTGATTTGATGTGACAATAAAGAGAACAATTTTGTGCATATTTCACATTTCATTTTGGTTGAAAAAACAATTTGATGATACAAGTAACAATAAATTGAGCATGAAAAGCAACAAAAAAGGCAAACTTTTTAGTTGAAAATCCTTTGCAATTTTGAAAAAAATATTCGCTCGATTGAAGGGGGGTCTCGGCCGATAATTAAAGGGGGGGGGCCTCTCCCTATCCTGTACACTACTATGATGGTCAGCGATATTTGACGCACTACTTATTTCAATCGATTTACAAACTGTTAAAATCATATGTTAATTTTTGTGAAATGGTAATCAACTTTCAGGAGTTTTTTCTCTTCAGACACTAGGCATTGATACTGTCTGATTTGGAAAAACTAATAGGGTCAATGTCCATTTTCAAGTGTAACAAAGTAAAAAAAAACATGAAATTTCGGATATAAATGTGTGGAAAAAATGAGTAAAAGAATAAAAAAAGAGAAATGTTTGTTATGAAATATGCTTAAAAAAAAATAAAATTCGAATTGTTCCTTAGAGCGACTCGATTTGATAAATAAAATTAGTTAAAAACAATTTTTCATTTGATTTTTTTTATTTCTTTTATTTATCTAATTTAATATGTTTTCGTTCGAGCAGAAAATAAAGCTATTACAATAACATTTATGCGATATGAAATTGTTTACAATAAAAAATAGACTAGAGTTGAATTAATGGGTTTTTCTAATTACAATCATTTCCTATGTTTCATTACTAATACTGTGCCAATAAACGTGATTAACATAATAAAACAACAATACGGTTACATTTTGAAAGAGGGGTGGTTGTTAATGATAAAATAGTTAGTTTCTATATGTGATCAAATATAGGCCATTTTAAATGATTGTGCGTAAGAAGAACTCGATACAAGTTTTTGTTTCGTTTGATTAATTGAGCATGGAAATGTTGGATGGATTGTAATTGTTCGTTTATGTTTTACATTCTCGTTTTCGGCTCAGCGTCGTACTTTTAAATTTTGGTTGATTTAGAATCGAATAAAATACAAATAGAGATGGAAAAACACAGATGGGGAATAAGTCACGAAACTGATCGATAAAAAACACACTTCAAATTTGAATTTGTTTATAATTTTGTTTTTCGTTGGGAACGTTATTTATTCAATTTCGACTCAAATGAAATGTGTGAACAAATTGATTTAAAATTAAGACAATAAACACTAGAAATTTTTTTAATTTTTAAAAACACATCCGTTATGCATTCGGTGTGATTAAACAAATACAATTCGGGTAAATTTTCATTGTTTCTCTCTCTCTCTCTCTCTCTTTTTTTGATTGCAAAATACTATACATTCTCTAGGGCGAATCAATTTAAAATACGCAAAATTTTCTCTCAAAAAATATTCTTTCAACTCAAACTTAACAAATCATTGAAATAATATTTGTTTAGGGTCGTTGAATTACAGTTGAACAGTGTTTCAACGATATTATAGATTGAAAGGAGAAAAAATAATAAACTTAACAAAAACATCATTATTAGATCCTTTGGTCATTTTACATCAATAGTTTTATGGTCCATTTGACAAATGCCCCAAAACAAAAGAACCATCAAGTGCTTTGTTCAGTAATCTATATTCCCTTGAGCTCCGGTGATAATGGCATCGATCCAAATTCTTGCAGTCGCATCCGATGCGGCCTGCAAATGATAGCTACGTCGCTTTGTTTTCACAATGAATGTGCAATGTGGACGACCGCTTTTGGATGTGTTCAAATGATCTAAATATACTTCATCGATAGTCTGAATACAAATGAAATGAAAAAAATTCGATGAAATGTCAATATAAACGAAGTTATTCATAAAAATTAAGAATAAAGTTAAAAATTGGATAAAGTTGTACTCACTGAAAAATATGCACCGCCTCTTGGTTTCCGTTCAGATTTATCGGAATAGTAAATCAGCGCCATTTTTTGTCGATCAAGAACAAACCAACGTTTTGACCATGCATGGAATGTGGCACCAAGCTTATGAAGATATCTGAAATCATACAAATGTTACAATTTTGAATAATTTCTCATTGTATTTCAATTGAATGATAAAAAGTGAAAAAGATTATACCCGCGACAACTGTATGAATCAATAATAACATGTGGGCAAAGTGTTACTTGATGGCCAGCACTTTCGATGTGTAAACGTAAATCCAAATCGGCTGACATAATTGGTAAATAACGTGTTAATGGTCGTTGATGTTTTTGTAAATTACGTCTGGTGCCCGATGTCAATCGTCCCGATTCACTATTTTCACTTGACATTATACTACCACGTTGACTACCACCACTGTCATCATAATCCATTTGCTGAAATTGATTTGATGATTTAAATTTCTTCTCGGACAATGCATCATAGCTGAACTCGGAATTTACTTCTGACAATGGACGCTCATATTCGTATTCGGGATTGGAATGATGCTATAGATAGAAAATTACAAAATCAAAAAAAAAAAGAGCCAGATAATTTTAAATGAAACGAATTTATTGATAAAATTGTTTGGATCTTTTTCGAATTGTATGCTAAATACACTGTTCGACGTCGAACAACAGTGTTTGTGAATGACAATGACAATGATGATGAATAATGTCTTTTAGGAAGACAAATGAATGTGCTGTATAAACAACTGTGAAAGAAGAGAAAATACTATTTAAAATAGCAAACATCCTGTGGCCACTGTCCTTCTGTTTAATCGAAACATTTTCATAAATTAAACAATTGTTTTTTACTTGTCAAAACACGATCAATTTACGTCTTGAAAACGTAATATAAACGATAGCAAATGAGTGCTAGGGGGAAAGAACTGAAACAAATGGTGCAAATACTGCAAATAAACGCCAATAAGTATGTGCGTATTTACATTGTTATTTGTTCTTGCTATTGATAAGACGAAGCAACGTGAAAAAACAACAACAAACTTTGTGCAAATAGCAGTGAATGCCTGCAAATACGCAAATAGTTCTTTCCCCCTAGAATGAGTGTATCACTAAATCGAGACTATCAAAACAGAAGAAAATTCAAAACAAAAAATGTGTGAAAAGGATATAGAGCAATTAAAAATTTAATAGATTTATTTGTTATGATCATTAGCACATGCTCCAAAGGGCGATTCACGAACTTGAAATACTAGCAAAACTAGCAAAAACTAGTAGAAATTAGAAGAAATACAACATTTGTAAAAAGTGTTATTGTTGTTATTATTCACCTTTCATTGCAAATTGAAGTATTTAAATTGATTTGAAGTGTTACAATAAACGACTTTAACAAATAATCAAAACTAAAATCAATTGATAACATGTCATAATATTAATTTTTATACAAAATATTTGGAACTAGAAAACTAGCAAAACTAGCAAATATTAGCACCGTAAATCGCCCCTTGACATGCTCAAAATTGGACTTTTTCTAATTTTAAATTTGCTGAATAAAAAAAGTTCGTCACATGGTTGATTTGTTTCTTCGCCAAAAATTCATTAATGAAGACATTTTTGCGATTCATTAATAGGAAATTTCATGCAGAATAACTCAAGGAGTTACACAACCCCTGTGTTATGGTTTCTCCTCTAAAGCATTCAAAGTGCAAAAATACAAAAGTTTCGCATGACGCTATTTGGCATTTCACCAATGCTTGATAAATGTGTGTGATTTTTTCTATGAATATGTATGTTTGGCGCCGTTTACGTCCAATTATAATTGAGACATTAATAATTATTAATTGCTAGCTTATCACTCACCAAACTTTGGATGATATTTTCACGCATTTGTAGCTGTGCAACGATATTGTTTTGTGGTTTTCCATTTCCATTTAATTCAAATCTATTGTATGCATCACATCTCGTGTTGTTTGCATTTTCAACTGAATCATTTTCATCGCGGTATCTGTAATGGGGAATAAAAAGAAGGCGAATATAATTTGGCACACAAATTGACTGAAAAGTAAATACTGAGATAAAAACACATTTATATCAAATAATACATACGCACACGCATTCAATAAATACACACAAATAAATCACACTTGAAACAATTCAACTTGATTCAGGTGCAAAGACAATCGGTGAGAGGAAGAAATACAAAAATGGCAAATTACCCACAAATTAAATGCCTTATTCCTTTTGAACTCATTATAACGAGTTATAAATAATTATTTATAACCAAAAAAAAAAGAAAAAAAAAACGAAAACTTTAACTCGAAAATGATTCCCAACGACTAAAACAAACTTGTGTCGTTTTTGCAATGTTCACTAAATGGCTACTAAATTGCACCCAGTTCTAATCCAATCGAATCGAGCTATAAGATGCATATATGAACTGGTTTTTTTGAATAATGTTCACTTAGCTAAACAAACAATTTTTTCGAAATCGATGATTCTTATCAGCAATTTGCAGATAAAATGCCTTCATTGCATAATGAAGCAATCATTGCTACTTGATGTTTTATTTACGACCCACAATCATTTTGACATTAATTCATTAATAAAGCGATGAATCACTCAACATTTCCTATTCTTACTTTTTTACTCTTTTGCTCCCATTCTCTTTCTCTTTCTCCCTCTTCCTATCTTCCTATGTCGTCTCTTTTCTCCCTATTTAGCAATCGCTCAAACTCTTTGCTTATCTATCTTCCTATCAGTTTTCAGTTCACATCGCAGAACAATTTAATACAGAATGACGGAAATGTCAAAAAATGCAAGTGGAAAAAGATATGTATATTTCTTGTTTTTCTTTTCATTTTTTTTTTAATGATTCGATTTGTGTTTTTAGCTCTTAACAAAATGAAATTTATGCTATTTGTTTCAGTACAATTACCTGTCTTCGTTATGATTTTGCAATTGTAGATATTGTGCACGAGCCTCATCATGGCTTTTTTTCTTCAATTCGCTCATTTTCTGCCGTTCGTGCTCGATTACATGGGAACCTATTGAAATAAATCATATTAAATGAAATTTAGTTTTTAATCTGTTTCGTTACATCACTCTTCTTGTTTTTTTTTTTTTTTTTTTTTTTTTCATTTAAATGATAAATCAAAAAATATTTTATGCTTGTATTTTTTGAGTTTGCATTTGAAATTCTCATTCATAAAATTGATTATCACTAACAATAAAGAAAAAATTACCTTGTTGAGTGAGTAATAGCTGACGATTACGTTCAATTTCTTTAATACATTCGATAACTTTAATACTGGCCCCATGTGTTGAAATTGGTGCATTGGTGGTAACTTTGGATATACGATCAATATCATCCTGTGATGGTACACGCTTTTCAAGTGGATTCACTTCAAAATCATCACTTTCAATGGATAAATTCAGATTGGTTTGGTTTGATTCATTTTTTTTTTGCAATATTTTATGATTAAATGGTGGCGATAAATTATATTTTAACTTTTGCAATGGATCCTCATCTACTTGGGGGTTGTCAGATTTTGTTGATATTTCATTTTCATGCTCTGATGTATTTTCATCCCTATTCGTTATTGATTTATCAGATGCTGCACTATCTGCATTATCTCCATTGCTCAATATATTCTCGATGCCATTTATTTTATCATTAAATGACAATGTTTCAATGTTATTTGAAAACAAATTCTCATTGACGCTTTTTGACATTAAATCCGATGATGTAGTGTTTTTCACCATGCCAAATATCTCTTGTGAATCAAATAAAGATTGTGACATAACATCATTTTGTGTTCGATTTGTTTCCGATATTCCAAGTTGCTCATCATCTGAATCAGATTGTACATTTTTCTCACCAGATAGTTCAACTAATAATATTTCAATTGTTTTTAATTCATCACGATATTTATCCAATTCATTGAACATTTCACGTAAATTTCGTTCAATATTTTGCGTATCCGCACTGGCTGCATTTTGATTATCAATACTTTGTACTTTCAATGCTTCAATGTGCTTACGTTTTTCATTGATTCGACGTGATAATATTTTTTGCTCCATATGCATCTCTTCACGATATGCTAACCATTCCGTTTCCTCTTCTAAATATTGAAATTCCAAATCTTCAAAGGCTTTTGTATCATTTTCCATTGATTCAATGGCTTCATTTAATTCAGCTTTTAAATTGGTGTCCATTTCATTTTCAATGATTAACTTCTTCAACCTAGATAAATGAAGCAAATTTAATTAATTAGCTTTATTTCAGTATTTATTTCTTCGAAGAAAATTTCAAACAATATTTTGTTGGATCCATGAAAGGGCTCTATTGTCCAATTTCATATTTGGCGCGTTGCTTAATTCCAGGTTGAACCCACATATTACATTGAATAGCCTGTTTAAAATGAGGGCGCTTGCATCGACTCAACATTATTTTGATCTGATAGGGCCATTTGCTAGGGGGAAATGACTCTTGCAAATCTTTTCAAAATTTTAGAGAAATCGAAGCATTTTCACGAATCTTACGAGTCTTACGAATTTTCATTTACATGTGAAGTTGACAAAGAGATTTGCAATTGCGAGCGTGTCTATGCGCATCTTTTTAACACATAATCAAATGCGAATCCTTGCGAATCTTTTATTCATTTTCAAGTATAATACGCGAATCTTTAAATTTTTGATCATATTTTTGCAAATAAATTGGGATTCGCTGAGAGTCATTTCCCCCTAGGCCATTTGTACCACTAAGAATACATATTTGTGCTACCGAGAGCACATCTGGGCGCGTAGTAGGCACTACATGCACCTCGTTTCATCGCCTTGTTTTATGGTCGGATCCAAGCACCTAATTAACGATTCACTTACCCGTCAATTTGAATTTGTTTCATTTCAATAGATTGTTTCAATTTATTCTGTTGTGTTTCTTGTAAAACACGATTTGTATTCCGTTGTGCTTCGCAATCATGAATTTTTGCTTTTAACGTTGACATACTATTATCCATTTCATTAAGCTGCGATTGTTCGGTTGATAATTCAGCAGATACAAGTGCTTTCTCTAAGTCCAACTGCAATAACAAAATGGAAAATTTAGAATTTTTGATCAATCTGAATAAATAGAGCACTTACCTCTCTCAATACTTCTTCCTCTTGTCGCTGTAGTTCTTCAATTTGTTGTTTTATTTCTTGTGTTTTACGCACTATTTCAATTTCTTGTTTTTTCAATTGTTCAATTTGTTTTTCATCTAAATTTTTCTTAATATTTAATTTTAAATTTGGATTTGTTTTTTTCTTATTGGTAAGAGAACCATAGATGCCCTCTTGTAAATTTGCCGATTGATTTACAGTTAAATTTGAATTTAAATTTCCATTTTCACTGCAATTTGAAGTCAAATTCATATTTGGAGTTGAATTTAAATTTAAATTTTCAGTCGAATTTGTATTTCCATTTCCATTCACATTCACATACTGATGTGTTGGTGATTGCTGCTCCTCCAGTTGTGCTGGTTCCTGTTTCTGTTGTTTTGGCGGTAATTCTGGTTTTTTATTTGGCAAAAATCGCATATTTTCGTGTAATTGTTTATTATAATTGCGATGTGAACGCAGTTGTTCAATTTCGATTCGAAGTTTATCTTCAAATGATTGAACAAGTCGATCAAAATCAGTCTTACGTTGAATTGATGTGGATGTAATCTCTTTTTTTGATGAAATGCATGTATTAATTTGTGTCCGTGGACTTTGTGGTAATTTTAATGTTGGTGATCCTATAACATTGTCATAATCATTTCCATTTGTTGAATTGACTTTTGTTAAATGTAAATCGGTTAATTGTTTTTGTGATGAATTTTCAATTCGACTAGATGTTGATGATGATGATGACGATGATGAAGGAAATGGATTCATTTTTCGGCCGGCAAATGATTCAACATTTTCATAGCCCATATTTTGTTTGTGCGGTGATGATGGTTGATTTGAATTAATATAACAGTAATCACCAGGGCTAGATGGAAAGAATATATTATCGGAACCATTGCTAAAATGTTCAGAACTTGATGGTGAATTTTTATCACGTGGTAATGAATCATTGGTTTCAATACGATTTGGTACAAACGGTGATAATTGATTTTGTCGCTCGAAATCGGCACACATTTTTAATAAATCGTCAAGGCGCTCCTGTTCCACTTTAGATAATTCACCCTTTATTGCTGCTTGTTGATCATTTTTGCGTAAATCATCATAATCACATATATTCTCTTTGGCATTGTTTAATTCCGAATCGAAGCCATTCAAGGAAATTACATATGAACCAGGCTTTGGATAACGATCATAGCATGCGGATAATGGTTGTAATTTTGGTGTGGTTGGTGTAGAATTATTCAGTCCATTTAAAATTGTACTTTGGCCTGGCATTGTTTGCTTTAAATTTTGTGTAAAATGATCGAATTGTGAACCAAGTACATCTTTTGCCGACGTATTTACGGTTTTTAAATCAGCTGCAAACACTTTTGACGAATGAAATTGTTTATAGTTTTTTGGTGCTATTTTTAGGCACAATGGTGCTGCTGCTGCTACTGCTGCTGCTGTTATTGTTGTGTTTTCTCCAAAATGCTATTCAACGTTTGAATGAAACTATTTGATGTAATTTTGGAATTTATAAATGTAATTCAAACGAAATTTTGCCTCGTTCAAAGTAGAATAATTATGTTTTCGCTTTGTATGGAAATGAATTACCGCTTTCAGCCGATTAAATGCTTTAGAAAATAATAAACAAATCAGTCTTGGCTTATGCGTGACTCGAACGGTATTTCAATCCAGTAAAGTACCTGTGATAACAAAAAAAAAAAGCAAACAAACATTAAAACTAGTAAAATAAAAATGTATTTGTTAGGCAAATATGATTAAAATGATGATTTACGAGCCGTTTTTTACGTCATTTTGAAAAAGTCCCGATCTATGGATTCAAAATATAGACAATTAAGGATTAACGTGTAAAATAATTTTTTTCAATTTATCAAAACACAGTTCAGATGGAGTTTAATTTTTTTTTTTTTCGAAGAAATAGTTTTTTCAACTCGGTCACCACAGATCACATCTATGATAGACAGTATATCAGCTTTAGATTATTTCAAATGCTATATCAAGTTTCCGTCGAATACGCTTCACAAAATTGATAAGCGTATCAATGATAACAATTTTATATCAAACATGATTACCAATAACTATTGATACGACATCGATGTTGTGTTTGAATTGGCGTCGAAATATTTTCGACATTGTTTGTGTTTCATGTAATGAATATATATAGCAGCAACAATAATAAAACAAATTTCTGTTTATATTCCCGGCTATTTTTAGAATGGGCGGAAAACAGAAGATGATGAGCGAATTCCGTTCACTCAAATCAACTCAACTCATAATCAATCGATCATTCATCGAATGGTAATTGTGAAATGACTGAAATGACTAAATTTTAAATTTGAGACATTTTCATTGGTATACTGACAAAATACGGACATGCTAAGTCAATTCAATTAAATTTAACCGCAGGCCAAATATAAAACTTGTTTCTCTATGCCATTCTGATTGCAAATGCCATCTGCACCCATTCATTCTTTCAATTTTTGTCTTACTTTTTCAGTCGCTGTGTCTCTTCATCTCTCTATCTCTCTTTCCCTCCTTTTCTCTCTATTTGTCTATCTCTTCTTTTCTTTCTCTCTCTCTCTCCTCTCTCTCTCTCTCTCTCTCTCTCTCTCTCTCTCTCTCCTTCTCTCTCTCTCCCCTTTTCTCTCGTTCTTCCTCCATCTTTCTCTGTCATTTTTTGTCTCTTAAATATCTTTCGACTTTGATGTAATTTTTTTTCTCAAATCAAATGAAATCGAACGACAAACCACACGTGTGCGTTTCAAATGTTCGTGCAACCTAATGCTTTATTGTTTATTTACAGACGTACATTAAATGAAAATGGAAATAAAAATACAAAATGACAAAGCCATAACCGTGTAAATTGCTGCGAGCTATTGGCATCTCTCATTTTGGAGAAGCTCAACATTTCACATATGTTCACAATTAGCTCGTAAACAACGGAATCAAAACAACGTTGAGATTGTGCACGCCACACACCGGTATGTATTCATATGGATTTACTGACTTCACTTAACTCTTTCTGTCTTTTTATTTCTATCTTGCTCCATCTCTTTCCTTTTCCCACTATGTCTCTTTTCTTTCTGTTCTACATCCCTTTTCATGTCTTTGATATCAATTGAAAAACATAAAACTAAATCACATATGATCGCTCAATTACCATTTTGAATCATTAATGGAAGACGGCAATAAGTACGGCATTTGCAATAAAAATGTGAATCAATTCTAAAGGTGCGTCTCAGTGTCTCAATAAGATTGGTTACTATATTTTATTTTAGCAAATCCGTAGCGCGGGCGCATTTATATTACACAAACGTAGATATTTGTATGTTTATAGTTTATATTTATTCGTTTTTTTCCACACGTCTGTCGCCAATTCGAACAACGTGGTGATGATGCATCTATTTTTCCCATAGGCAATTTTTGTCAACAACATATACATTTAACTTGCACAACATTTACAAAATGATATTTCAATACTTTTCGTAAGATTTAAAACAAAATAATCGGAAACAAGAATAGTCAGAATCTGTTTAAATAGAATAAAAAGACTAAAATTGAAAACAAGTAATAAAAAACATCAAAAATGAACCGACAGCAGAAGAAGAAGAAAAAAAAAAATGAAACGTAAAAAAAGAAGTGAAAATCGTGATTGATCATACGATAAAAATAACTATTTCTACATTTTCATTGGAGAACGACGAAATTTTGTGTTTCATTAGAAAACGACGAAAACAGATTTTTTTTTCATTCTAATTAAATGAAATGTATGAATAGATTTTCGAAAGGGAATCAATTTCGATTTGTGATAGTCATGTAAAGATAGACTAGATGCATTAAAGTTGATAGCAAGTCGATTGATAGTTTCGGTAATGATTTTAATGGTGATGATTGTATTCATCAGACGTTATCTGACTTCCTGTTGAGTTGTTGTGGTGCCGCCTCGACACAATGTCGCTGCACGTGTCAGATCATCACATCGAAAGAAAAAAACAAAACATATAAACAAACGCAAAACCTAATCATGTTTAATTTTATTCTCATTCTCTGGAATCAATCAACTGAGATTCCATTGAAAAATATTTTGATTTTTTTTTTTATTTTTCCCCTCAGAAATTTACATGTTTTTGTTTTCAATCCTCATTTTGAAATATACTCACATTACGCACGTAATATAAATAACAAGTGATACGGAACGAGAATGCGATGAATTTTATGGTGAAATAACACTTTCTTTCATTCGAACTCTTTTCCATGATCATTATTAATTTTTAAATAAACGCCAGAACTTCTAGCCGAGAAGAAAACAAAAAATGAAAACCGTTAAAATTGAAAAGGTTTTTCATTTCTTACTTTGCAATAAATAAATATGTAATAAAATCCAACAAATATATGGTTATGCGTGGCGATAAATAAGCGACACAAATGAATTATGATCAGGACAACCCGAAAAAACTCTCTTATACATTTCTTCACATTTTGCTGATTTGTCTGAGAACAGAGCCAAACGCCATGGCATGTAATAATTCACGTTTCAGTGAATTTCTTTTTGTACCAAAAAAAAAAGAAGAAACAAATGAACGAGACACAGACAAACATATTCGTCTCGGGTGTTGTAATGATGTGAGCGTAAATTTGTAACTAATTTTTTGTTTATTTCATTCTGCATTCGAAGATTCTTTTTTATTATCATTTTCACCATAGTAAAAAACTTCATCAAATTCGTGAACACATTCCACGCTGGCATTTTTTGGGGTTTTTTCCTTTCAAAACTAAATTTATAGCTTAGGACCTTGTAAATTTGCTTCTCTTCTTTCATGTTATGCACTTTGTATATATGGAAATTCAACTTATGACTTAGAATTTTTAAAAAGCACAAAATTTATAACATTTTTATGCAGCGTTGGTTGCATTTTATGAGTGGCAGGTCACATAGTCAAAACACAATCGTTTAAAATTCACCGTGTTTACTGATTCAATGCTTACGCTTAACGCGTTTTTTCATTCCTTCTTCCTTCTCTCTCTCTCTTCCTCTTTCTCTTCCTCTTTCTCTTTCTCTTTCTCTTTCTCACTCTCACTTTCTTTGTCTATCTCTTTCTCATTCTCACTTTCTTTGTCTATCTTTTTCTTATTCTCACTCTGAGAGCCAGTCTCTCACATAATTTTCATATCGACAAGTGATATGGAATTGGAATCACTTTTTAATGTTAATGCTAAATAGCTTGTGATTAAAATTCAAACTAAAAAATAAATAGAAAAATTGGATAGAAGTGAAGATAATACGTTGACGTTGTTATTTGTTTGTTATTAAAAATTTTATAGTTTTTTTTTTAAAGAACATACAAAAGTACTCAATCGATCCGAGTTCTTCTCCGAACAAAAAAATGACTAAAAACGCCCTTTCCATTTATAAAATCAGCTCTTTTTCCATTCATTCCAAATGATTCAATCGCAAAATAATTTATTGCGTGACGGCTATCAAATGTGAGAGAGACAAACTGTAAAAAAACAGCTTCACTAATGAGTAATAAAAAAAATGACATTTTCTTCTTTTTCGTTTTTCGTGTTTTAAATTATTGATAAAGAAAATTGATGTCAATTGTTGAATAGATGCTCAAATCAAATGGTTTATTTACGGCACAACCAAAACAAAACAAAACAAATTAAGAAAAAAAAAAATGAATGAATATAAATTTTCTGTTCATTAACACAAATTCTTTAATGAATTCATCAGTGGAATTCAATGCAATGTACGATGACCTCATCAACGCAATTGCATGGCATAATTTATAAATGAACGTATGCTAGCTGCATGTTCAGAAATGACTTACACTCTTGTTGGTAATAAGTAAATTATATGAATATTCCATAAAATTGGCTGATCACACAGCGAATGAAATTTACTCTTGTAATGCTCAAATAATAATAATTTCTTAATTTTATTTTGATTTTGGATGAAAATTGTGATTGCGATGAACCGTGTTAGACAAATCTAACAACAAACATTAGTTGCAAATCGTTTCCATAGATCAATCGATCTAATGAGCGAAAGATTAAAAATGGTTTTGATGGTTTTTTTGTGTGTTGATGATAAAATATTATGTTTGAATATCAAATAAATATAAATAAGTGCTATTAGTTAATTGTCTTTCATATCGATCGATTCGATGGCTTGGCAGTTGTGACAGTGCACACAATGGGTTGGTCAACGCACGTTCGACCAATTATCAAATACAACGTTCACAGTTATAAAACAAATAGCATGAAAAATTCCTTTTTTCTCCATCTCTCTCTCTCTCTCTCTCTCTCTCTCTCTCGCTCTCTCTCTCTCTCTTCCTATTCTCTATCGTTCTCGCTCTTTCACGCACAATTCAATTACTCACATTTTGTTATATTATTTCAGTTATGACCACAGTAATCGTAGTTCGTGCTGAATGTTAAATTTAAAAAATGACTTGATCAAGAGAAGTGATCATAAATAAAGAAAGAAAAAAAAAATGTGTGGACACATCACCGAGGTAAGTATACGCGCAAAAGACAAGGTTTTCTCTGCAAAAAAAACCGCAACACATATTGAGAGTTTATGGAAAAATGTACACGATCTGCCATACTATCAATCATTGCGCAAATAACAACAATATCGTCGAATGCGGAGAGAATGCCACGAACACACATATTTTTTTGTTGTTGATTGCATTGTTGATATCGCAGCTATTTTGCAAATGTTTCGTAGAAATTGTAATAAAAAAAACCACAGAATAAAATGAGTAAAATAATATTAAATAGAAAAGCGCGTACATCTTATATACGCATACATTTCAAGTGGCTTGATTCATCTTGTTAAATGAATAATTCGTTGGGAATTTAACACAATCTGAGTTTTTTTTCTTCATTCAGATAGAACATATACAAATTTTTCTTTTTTTAAAAAGAAAAAACAACAATAAACAGATTAAAATTACTCACTTTTCGAACGGAACTATGTGAAATTCCTCTCGTCGGCATATTTTTACCAACTATTCAATGGAATACGGTAATTTTTATGTTCAAACTCACAATATATTCAAAAGTAAGTACATGGCGAAAGAAACAGATTTGTTTATCTGCAAAATCGTGTAAAATTGAATGTGTTGCTTGTTTTAGATTCTTCCGGTTTGAATATATGGATCTTACAATGACTTAACGTCAATGTGTATAATCTTATGGATTGGTTACATATTGGTTAATTAAACAATTTATCGGAAAGCCAAGAGTTGAAGCAAAGAAGATGCAAATCGAAACGGACTACGAGAGATGGTGAAAGATGTAGAAAAAGAGAGAAAGAGGGAAAAAGAAAGAAAGAAGATGAGAAGGAGAAAAATTGAGGGCGAACGCCTGAGGAAGATTGAGAAACCGAAGAAGTGAGAAGAGGTAACACGATCGAGGTGGGAGGATCAATATAAAGAGAGGTAGATAGCTTGAGAGATAAAATGCTAAAGGCATTTTGTAATGGGACCGAAAAACGGTATTTGAAGTGTTCTGTTTTAAATGAAAAAAAGTAAAAAATGTATTGATATCAAAAGATATTTCCTGTCGTTAGACTTCATTTTATTTCCTATAAACGAAGAAGAAGAAAAAAATATACAAATGTATGAGCGGACACAGTCACATGTATCTTTCGTTCATTTATCTATTGACTTGGGAGAGAGGAACATCTTGATGGCTATCGCATTTGACTGGTTATTTATAAAATGTGTTGATTGTTTTCTACTGAAGATACGCAATACAGGCAATGTGCCCATTCAATATTCCTGTGTTTGATTTTTCCCATTTTTTGTGATTCTTTGATTTTTACGCACATTAAATATGTGTATTTGTTGTGATTGAGCTTCCGTTGATTTACTCTGGAAAACAAAACACGTTTCAAAATGATCGGAAGAAATCCTGAAAACTGAATGGAAAACCTACAGACCGCGCACAACGAAAAAAAAAGTATGTTAGATGTTTAAAATTCAATGCGGAAAAGTGATTAAATAGAATGCCGCTAATCCAGAATGAAAGTGAGCACAAAAATAAAAACTAAATGAAATAGATCGATTTTACTTGATATTCTTAGGATTCTGAACAATGCACAATAGAAGAAGACGAAGTAATAAATAAGTCGAAGTGTAGAAGAAGAAGAAGAAGAAGAAGAAATGATCCAGATCAATTGGAGCAAAATTCACGTACTAGCAAACAAATGCCTGATAAAGAATGAGTTGAATCGCCCGATATAATTTAAATGTTAATCTACTTGACTTTTGCAAAATCGTATAGGCGCATGTTTCTCGTCGGCTATGTTTTAATTGTTTAAGGCATTATTTAAATGCAGAAAAAGTGCAGTTCTCTTCGTTTGCATGGGAATGCACTATTCCAACACATTGGTTAATGTGTTAACTTGAGACGATTCATTCCTCGTATTCACTAAGATAATTCTTTCGTTCTCTTCATCTCTCTCAAGAGAGAGACTTTTTCTTTCCCTCACTCTCGCACTCTCCTTATTCATTTCTGAATTATTGTCTCTCATTCTGCTTCTAAGTAACATAATTCTAATTCAGAGAGACAAAAAAAATTACACCAAAGCAAATAAAATGGAAGAAATAATAAGAGAATTCTCTCGTACATTTGTGCCTAACTGTTCCATTGAATATTATTTATTGTCTAATTATCATACTTGGAATGTGTTTGCAGGCGAAATTGTTATTGGTTGTGTTTTTTTCCATTCCAATACTTGAGCTATGAATTAGTATGTTGCCGTTTCTTAATGCATTGAATTTGCTTGAATACAATGAGAGAAACAAAAATATTCACCGGACTACGACAATGTCGACAACAATATCTTACATAAAATCTATTGGGTAAATCGAGAGGCGAGTACGTAAAAAAAATTCAAAATAATTTTGAAAGAGGAGAGTATGGAAAATATCAATTCGGCTATACTAAAGAGGAGAGCATGTTCACTTAAATACTAAATACAATGCAAAATCGTAAAATCCGTAATCTCTTTTAACCATTGTTAGTGTTACAATTACTTACTCCCCTTTTTTGCTATAAAGTCGAATGAACATACTCTGCTCTCGATCTACTCAATAGAAATATTTTAAAGATATTACAGGATTTCTTGTGTTTGACATGCAAAACATATAAAAACAATGATCGCAAAAGATCTTGGCATTTCTTCAATTCTAACGAATATACAAACGTTCATGAATGTTTTTTTCTTCGTTTTTGGGCCGCTTCATCAACACAACGCACTTTTCAGTTCATTTCTCTCTCATGCTCATTGCAAATTTCTTCTCTTTCACACTTAAACAATCTGTCATGCACTGCGGCATTTTCATTTTTCCAACGTGACGAAAATCAACGCGAATAAACGATTGCATGCAATTTTATATTTTAATCAATTTTTTATTTCTAATCCAAGTACACCCACAAATTTTTCAGATTCTTAATATTGTTTGCGTATCGAATCAAAAAAAAAAAAAAACAACAACAAGAACACAATCAAAATAAACGTAAAAAATCCAATTGGAATGATAATATCTTAAAACTCAAAATGACGACAACATTTATGGTGAAAATATTTCAAACTAGTGCTAATGTGTGTAATTCACCGAATCTATTTTACAATATTTACGACAAAAAGTGAAAAATTGAGAAAAGACAGGATGAAAGATGGCAAAAATAAACAATAGAACCAGTTTATTGATAATCGCCTTTATTAGATTTATTGAACGTGGGTGGGCTTTGTGTCTGTTGCTTTTTATTTCTTGCATTGACTGGCGATGAAAAATAATAATTAGACAGCAAAGAGTAATGTTTTGTGTGTTGCACATCCCATGAAATAAAGAGAAAAAAATGAAATCAGCATTGAGTTTGCACTAAAGTTATTTGTTCATACCACCTATTGTTTGACTGTCTTAGTAAATGTTGGTATTATTGTTCTTGTTAATGACAACCACACGTATTTTTACATACGATCAAAAATCATTTTAAATTTATCATTTATTTTGATTTTTCTATACTCAAACGGAGATAATTATGAAGAAGAAGGAGAGTACATTATTGGGCTAAAATTTTCTCTTCTTTGTACATCGATCAAAATTGTAATATTTTTACAATTTTAATACATTGTATGGTAAGCTGTGCGGTCCTTTTAAATGATTTTCAGTCTGGAAAAAGCAATTAAATTGGCCCACACACACACACACACACACATTTTTACAAAAATCTATTTCGAATAATAACAATGCCACACATATAATAATTTAATGACAGACGGCATCACCAACACGCACAATCGTCAATATAAAACAAAACAACTTTCAAGTTATATACATAATGAGCTACAAAAACTAAGTAGAAAAAGAAATAAATTCTGCCGCAGAAATGAATTCAGTGCACGAAATAAAACAGCCAAAAACCGCCTATCTATGAATTCCAAGATAGACCAAGTAAATAATTGCCAACACAAAATTATTATTTTCTTTTTTTTTCCCACTTGGCTGATATCATTTGACTTTATCTATTGGCTGACGCCATTTCATACAAAAAAAAATCTCGAGATTATCAAGTAAATTTTATTTCAAGTGTACGCAGACACCAAAAAAAGAGAGGGAAAAAATGAAATAAAAGCATAAAGTTCATGTCATGAACCAAGAATTAAAAAAAGAATCAAAATAAATTTTAAAAAAAGAATCAAAAAAATTGCACAATAAATGGCAAAATCATTTGGTGATTGCAATGACAATTTTTTTTTCTTTTGCAAATTTCAATCGGCTTATTAAAACCAGTCAAAAACACAGTATAGTTCACATACAGATCGTATTTTTAATGGGATTTTATTGTTATGAAATCAGATGGCGAATTCAATTGGACATTTGCCTTTTGTAATATTCGTTTATCTATCAATTGGCTACAAGAGACAGACATAGAAAGAGTGAAGTAAAAACACCTTTAATAACACAAAATACGTGTAGAAATATACATGTTAAGCGAGGAATCAGAGAATTTCAACGAATGGCTCTTGTTTTTACATGGTTAAAATTGGTATTTTTTCCAATTTCTTTGGTTTTAAACAAGAGGTGTACAAAATTTGCTTCAAATCACGATTTTAATAAGTTTTTGTAAAGAAAAGAACGAAAACATTACACTTACATCAAAATTTTGTAATGCACGTCGTTTTTTTTTCACAAGGTAGCAACAATTAAAGTACACAAATATTTCTCACACCGTTGCCGTTTGAATTAAGCACTTTATTTGATCAGTTGCAAAGTCAACAACGTGTTTTTTCTTTTTGTCTTTTTTCTTAATTTTCTTTTTTTTTTTGTTATTTTAGTCCTTCAGCTATCACAATCACACTTACGCACAGCTAACAATTCACTGGAGATATACGAAACTGTATTTTAATTTATTTCGTTACTGATTTTCTGTTGTTTCGATGAATTGATTTGTTTTTCATTCAATGTGCGATTACGATAAAAATGTTCTAAATTTTATTCTCGTGGTTGTCGTTGTTTTCTCGCATGCTTTTATTATAATTGTTTGTAATAAGTAAAAAAAAAAACACAAACAATTTCATTAATTTTGTTCACAATAATCAGAATTCAATCAATTCACGTGCAATTGGCAATGACATATTGATTTTAATTTATGTGGTTGCAATAAGTATTCTGAATACACAAATCAAGATTCCACACAAAACTATTCAGCGTTGAATGTCATTCTGCTATTAAAACAGTGTTCGCATTTTTGAAACCGAATGATATTGAAACTTTGTTCACATTTGTGACCAAAAAAAAAAAAGAAAAAAAAAAACACAACACACTAAAATGATTGGCGTTACAATGGTGTGTGCATCACAATTGGGCAAATTTGCACAAAGATAAAATTATCGCGTTAGATCATTGAGACAACGACGACAATTTTAATACAACAACATTTTAATAAGAACCCAAATGAAACAACAACAACAAATTTTTTTTCAGTCGCACGATGACGACAACATTTTTAAGGAATTCGAACGAACGAACGAAAAAAAAAGAATTACACAAATCTCCCTGCAAAATTAAATAAATTTCATTTCAACAAAACAAATGTGCTGTTCATTGCGCTAGCACTCACTTCAAACTAAACAACATGAAGCGATATGCTCGACACAAATTATTGATGTTGTTGAGTCGAGAAGCTTGTGTAGAGAAGCGCGCGCACGATACACATTGATATAAATACACAAATACCCGCACTTATAGTTGAAATACAAACATGCATTTTGATGCGTTGATACATATCTGGTTCATCATGTATTTGTGCTATATTCGATCACGGTTGACAGCTGATGTTACTATTTATTAATGCTGCTGTTGCTTATCATCATATTCGTCGCTTCTCACACATAATAAACCGGAATAATCGAAGAACGTGCTGTCGAATTGTAAACAAACATCGGTCGCTATTATGATCGTGAATTGTTAGATGTGCGTGTGCCTGTGCAGGTTTTAGTTGTTTTTTTAGTGTGCGTTTCATCTGAATATTTGTATAAACAGAAAGCAACAGCTTATTCCCATGGTGGGAACAACACTTGTCATTTCAAATACACATGCAACAGACAAAAATTTACATATAAGCCAATGTTCTCGCTTAAAGTCCGCTGTACATAAAAAGCAATCACCACCAACACATGCTAATCAGCCACAAATGCAATTTTGATGTTTTTCACTTTCTCTCGCTCTCTCACTCTCTCTCTCTCTCGCTCTTTTGTCCACTCGACCATTCCATCTTTTCTTCTCTTTGCATCTCGTTCTTTTCTAACTTGTTTTCTACGTTCTTCTTCTTCATTATTTTGTTATATACACAGGATCCTACTACATTGGTCAAATGCATAATAGTATTTCATTTAATCTGGAAAAAAATCAACATTTGGCATAAGAGATGAATGTTGCGTATTTTGTGCAGATTGTTCGAGATAAAAAAGAGTAATTTGTTTAAGAGACATACAATTGCAATGCCCAAGAAAAACGATGACGAATGTGATTACAAAGTAAGCGATAAGAAAAAAAAAAAATAAAAATTTTCGTGAATCATGTTGGTTTTACTTATCCGACTTTCTCACTATGATTTGATTATTGATTCGGTGCCACGATGGTATTTTTGGCCAAAAATTATAAATTGAATGAACCAATCAATTGCGATTTTTCCCGAAAAGTAGAGTCAGTTTATATGCTCAATTCATATTCACACTCACTCTCAATGTGTAAAAAAAAAGACATTTTTGAGCTCCATTTTTGATCAAATTGAAGGAAAATGAAACTATTTTGTTTGCAAAATGAAAAGCTTCAAAGAAAGAAATATTTTTGATGAAGTTTTGTTTGAATAGAACCAACAGCAAAAATCATTGGCGGGAAGCAATTGATTTAAAATACGTTGAATCACACGAATCGACACTTTATTTTGTTAATTTATGATTCGTTCTACTGTAAAATCATTGATGTATGTTATTCTCCAAGTGACGCTCTACACCACTTACTGTGCAAATGGCAAAGCTATGCGTCATCACTATATACAGTAAGTTCTCAATTTCTGCGCATCGATGACTATGATCCACCATGTTATATATCAATTGAGAAGTCTTCGAAAACCTAGCCAAAATCACTATACTACGGAAAATACGTTGGCATAAGTGCATTGCGTCGGGAGGGGATTACTTTGAAGGCGATGAAATTGATTTGGAAGAATAAAAAAAAGAATTTTTGAAATATAACCAAATTCCCGGTAGGTTTTGCCCACAGTAGTATGCTCATTCATAGTGGCTAGAAGCCATGGAAATGCGACCAATGTTCCAAACGGTTTAGATATTTGCACGCTAGAAATGAGCAAATGAGGACTCATGATGAAGAATTGCCGTTCCATTGTTATAATTGTTTGCGTGGATTTTCACTTAGAATCGCGAAAAAAAATCAGTGTAAAGTAAGGTGAAAAGAAGTGTAAGGTGCGTAGGTATGAATGTCACATCTGCAAATGATATACCACTTTTTCAAAATACCAATTTCGGAGACATATGCGAACACATAATGGAGATAATCCATTCCGATGAATGATGCACTTCAGTAATAATTTAATTTCGAAAGACATGCGAGAAAAATTCACAAAATAACCACGGCTTGAAAACTTATCTATTAATTAAATTAGATACGCGAATTGAGAGGCTGCGAGGAAAAAAGTTACACAGAAAAGTTCCGTGGAAAAATGTTAATATTCAGTGTATTCAACATACAAAAAATAACAACAAATACATTAAATAATAACATTTTTCCACGGAACTTTTCTGTGTAACATTTTTCCTCGCAGTCTCTCAATTCGCGTATCTAATTTAATTAATAGATAAGTTTTCAAGCCTCTTAGCTTTTTATTATTTTATTTTTTGTAATCGATAATTCCGTTAAACAGTAATGAATTAAAGCAATAATCTTAATATAAAGATCAATTCATTTCAGCAATTATTTCCACAGTCTGATAGTAAAATTGGATAAAATAAGCAATTATTTTCACAAATAAACAAAACTTGACTAAGCATATTTTCAATCTTAAATCAAAGTATAATTTCCTCCGGTGGTTCGTTAATAAGCGAACTGTCGCAATTGACGTGCGGACTTGCATGAATTGGCAAACAATACATATTTTATGACTCGGACAATAAGAAAACTATAGAAGAATGTTTAATTATACTTCGACAAGTTGAAGAGTGCAATTGATGTAATTGAACCATCAGAATGCATTCAGTTTTATGTGTGGATTAATGAAAAAACTAGCGCAAAAGAGACTATGGAATATTTTAAGGAAAATTTTAATTTGGATCAGCCACGTCAAGATAGATAAAAAAAATTTTAACTTAAAATTCGAAAAAAAAAAAGAAATTAACCAAACATTTGTCCGTTAACTCTAAATATACCACCGATAATGGCCTTCTGGGTATAGACAGTAAACGTAACACGAAGATTGTGGAGATTAATCATTTACAGTGTTTTGAGAATATTTAGGTATTTGGAAAACCGAAACATAAGGAAATTGAAGTATTCGCCACATTGAATCAATACTACAACAGTGTAATTGATATTATATTAGCGTAATCAAATGTATGGCGCACGCTGTTTCTGTGAACACTGAACACTGAACAAACGAATAATTTCTTCTTTAATCATTTTATTACGAAGCAATTCATTTCTGGTGAATATTTTGGTGAGTTTTACTAAATTGGAAAGTGTCATTGCACCACTGAAATTAGTTGTTAAAACATGCTCAGCAGATTTCTCTTAGTTTGAATTAAATCTTTTTCTCAATGCACGCAAAGAAGGAAAACGAATAGAACAATATTATCTTAAGATCTTGTGCATTTTAGAAATACTTTCAATAAATTGTGTTTGCTTAAACAAACTTGCCGCAAATGAAACAAATTTTATTTTCGATACGAATGAAAAAATGGTCTATTTATTCAACGTTCAAACACAGATTTAAATTAAATTGTGTTTTTAAAATTGGATTTTAAATTAAGGTAACAAATTAAGTTGTTAATGAAGAAAATGAATTCATTTGAACATAATTTTCTGAATATTCTGTTTTATTGATCCATAAGTTCTAAACACAAAATCAAATGTATTTGTTCATTAAAATTTTCAGTGTCTAACTTAAAGGCTGTTTTCCTAGAACGACGATTCGATTGAGATTAACGATTGAAATCTTCCACGATTGAGATCGTCGTGTTTTTTTTAGACCAACGATTATACTTAAAACGAAAAAAATCGTCAAAGATTGAGATCCTTACTCTAGGAAAACAGCCCCTTATACTATTTACTTAATCCTATCCTATGGACGGATATTAACCAGTTATGATACAAACACAGGTTGGAATATACGAAGCTTTGATGTTTTTGTTGACGAAAAGTAAAATGGTATTATTCTTAATGTCAATACTAATTAAAGGTCAAATCATTCTAATGAAACAACAATGCCTTCATTGTTTTCATCAAATTTGTGTGCGGTTTGTGATTCTGCAAACATTGCTACGGAAGTAATTTTTTTGAAATTAGAAACTGTTAGATTTCTTGTCCACAATCGTGTGCCAATACAGACTCTCCAATAGAATTGGAACATGTCAAAGTCCATTGAAACGAAGACCGGATGTACCATATCATTATTTGCTCACTTCTTTTATGACTTTGGATAAGCTGAAAGTTTGAATTGTTTTATTGAACTAATTACAGAAAAATCAAATTGAATGTGTTTTTCTTATGATGGGCTTTAATTTGGTGTAATTTTTTTTGAAAAAGTTAGTACAAGTTGCCATTTTCAAATTCATATCATTCATAAACCTTTCATTACAATTTGAGCTTTTTCATTAAACAAATCATTTCTTTGCAAATCAACTGGATATGGCCTACAGCATACATCCTACAATATGCCTATATGAATAAAAAATGATTTTGCATTAGGCGATTTTGTCATTTTTATTGGACGTATTTGTAATTAAGCAATAAATTCATGTTCAATTCATGTGCCATCTTATGATAGAACTGCAATTTTTAAATATTTTTGTAATTCTACATAGCGACAAAGTTGGTGAAAATTTGATAAAGTACAAAAAGTAAGAAAATGCATTTATTTTTCGTTTTATTGATTCGATTTGTCATGTTATTTGAATAATTTCTCAATGATATTTTACATAATTACTTTATTCTACAGTACGTGAATCAAATGAAGGCATTTGCGTTGTTTAAAGAATTTCTGACAATTCCTTTTGAAAAGAAAGAAGTTGAATTAATGTGAGAATTGCAGGAATCAAACCTTAAATTTTAAAAACACTGAATGATTAATCAAAAATAATTGAATCAAGAATGATTAATAGAAGAAATAATTTATGAAACTGACACGCTGTCCAATGAAAATTCTGAAAAAAGTAATAAAAAAAGAAATTGTATAGAAATTAAATGAATTTGTGTTTTAACAATTTTGTTTGCTTTATTTATTTGTTTATTATTATTAACAATTTTGGACATTTGTTGCTCGATTTGCTACAGTATTTGAATACATGATTTGCGCATTCAATTACAAAAATACAAAATTATTCTTGGTCCTTTAAAAGTTAATAGATGTCTTCTTACAACAAATTTCCTAATCTTAAATAGCCTTTTTATCGTAATCATTACTACATAGAGTACATTTTTCTTAAAAACTATCCATCTATTTAGCACAATATTTTTTAATTTTCTTTTTTTGGTTCTCTAGTACCATCTAGTGTCTAAAATGAAAACTAAACAAAAAATCATTCTATCTATGACTCAAGTTTTATTCAGGATAGGTTGAAACAAACTAAATAAAACTTGAATAATTTTAAATATTTATTAATGTATACTCATTTGACAATTTCAATTTCAGCAGTTGTTTTTTCTAATTCAAGCATATTATTTGCAATTCACAAGCGTTTTGAAGCAAATTAATTATTTTATTGTTATTTTCACTTAGCTAAATACTAATTTTCCCATTTAATAGATTAATGTTTGGAAAGAAATTTGAATTTGTATATTTTTTTCGCCCACCGGTGCTCGCTTTCGCATGTTTTAGTGTTTTTCATTGCGAACAGGTTTATAAATACAGGATTCGAAACTGCAAACTATCTCACTCAGTCTTCAAACCTGATGTTTAACATTTTCATTTGAACTTTTTTTTTGGTATTTTGATATGAAAATGTGTGGATTGGGAATTTTCCATTCTAGTTTTTTCCGTCAACTACAATCTTGATAAAATCATTGAGTATTTCTCCTTTTAACTGTTCATTTTGTTGAACATTGATAAATACGGTGAATTTTCCTTCCACCTTACCATTTCTTTCTAAAAATTCTCGAAATTCGCGCAGTGCAATATGTAAATAAGAAGTATTTGCGTTGTTGATTTTCAAAATTTTTAAATTTGGTGGAGCTCGTGCGGCCAACACCAATCGAATATTGTGGATAGGCTCAATCGATGCTATTGTAATCTCATGTAAATTAATCAATCCCTTCATGAAATTAAATAACATTACATTCCAAAACATACACGACGAATGATTCACAATTTTCAAACTCTTTAAACTTGTGAAATTTAGATTTCGAATATCAGCTGGATACAAATCATGAAAATGAAAATCATCATCATCATCATCAATGTACACAAAATCGACGGCATTCCTTAAGAAGTTTACAGATAAATGTTCCACAGTGTTTTTTCGTGAAATTATTTTAATAAAGTTGATAATATCATGTCCACTTCGAGAATATGCTGTAATTTGAACACTTTTTAAATTTTCAGCTGATATCAAAAATGCATATCGATTTAAATTATCATTGAGCCAAATTTCCGGCTCAACATCATGAATGTCAACGAATTCCTCTAAATTTTTGCATTTGCGTGCCACATTTTCGCATAACCATTCATTTGCGTTATCTGCATCAATCCAGGCGAATTTTTTCAATGTCGGTTTTTGCTCAAAATAAATTTCCCAATTTTTTTTATCGAAAACTCTCGAATTAACAAACTTAAATTCTTGAATATTCTTCACTTTGGGATTTCGTAGCCAATTTCCTGTGCTGCATGTGTTCTCCAGATGGAATGTTTCGAGTTTATCTGCTGCAGTGATGATCATGTTCAAAAATTCGTCTTGACTACTTTGAGATTGGCCCGAAATTGACGAGAAATGAATTTGCCGTAAATTGGTGAAGAACGGCTCCACTGCATTCAATAAATTCCTATCCACTCGGTCGATATCGAATTTCAATGAGAGCGATTGTAGACGGTCTGCAGTGCACTCTTTTTTAATCAAATTCAATGTGTATTCGAATGGCGATGATCCTTTGCACATTTCCTTGTCGATGTTTTGTTCGCCAATTTCGATGAATTTCATCCATTCGCCAAAAAGAAAGAAGATCGTTTCTGCATCCCAAAATCGTTTCCACTCATCGAAAATAATAATCCGCTTTCTTACCAATCTCTCAGCAATTGCGTCACGCGTCACCGTATCAACCGCGCACAATGAAATCAATTCCGCTGTCTTTAATTCTGAAAATATTTTTTCCAGAACATCGTAATTTAATATAGACAGACGGCACTCGTTTTCAGCACTTGACATTTTATCACTTATTTTTTGCGACGACATTTTCTTGAATCAAAAATTTAAATTTTATAACTTATTGCACTGCGAAACTGATTTTTTTTTTATTTTAAATTGATCTTCAGTATATGTTAACCACTTGAAAGACACTAATAAACACTTTGAAAACTTATGAAAAACTGCACTAATGGAATAATATTATGTTTCGCGATACTTTATTTATTTTAAATTGATCTTCAGTATATGTTAACCACTTGAAAGACACTAATAAACACTTTGAAAACGTATGAAAAACTGCACTAATGGAATAATATTATGTTTCGTGATACTTTATTTATTTATATTTAAATTGATCTTCATATGTTAATCGTTTGAAAGACAAAATTGAACTGATTTTATTTTCAGAACAAACTTCCAAATAAGCTACAGTAATTGAGTTTTTTTGCAGTAATGATTTCAAATGTGCATTTTGTTAATTATACCTTAATGACTTTTCCTTATTTCAGGACTTGGTGCAGAATGCATCTTTCATCTCTCTGTCTTATGCATAATGAGTTTTAAATATGAAATCTATATATGTACTCTCGTATTTGGGAGACCTGTTATAGAACAATGGCCACCGTAATAAAAGTTCATTAGTCATTTGGGACCATAAACTTTTATTATGGACAACTTTGCTATATGAAACTCAAATTTAGTTTTGTAAAAATTGTGGGTCAACCATGTCAACAAGATCAATTACATCAAATTTTCAGAAAAAATATCTTCTATGCGCTCTGTTTTTAACGAATACAAATAATATTGTTTTTTGTATTAAGCATGGTGGTGCACAGGATAGGGGTAAGGTCTTTTTGTTTTTTGAGAAAATTGTGATGGTTTTTGGGTTCTTTTTACAAAAACTTGAAGACATACATGGGCAAGCTGATGAATCACAGGGGAAGGGGTGTTAAATTTATTATTATTATACAGAATCATACAGCGTTTCTTTGCCAAAGGTGGTTTATTCAAATATTATACAATAATTACATATTAATTATTATAAAGAATAAATGATTCAATAATTGCTCCGATTCAACGATCTATTGCCAATCCTGATGATTTCAGTACAAGTCACTGCGATTATCAAATTGCAACATTGAATCCAGTCAAAAAATGTACAATAATCAATTAACCAGTCTCTTAAATTCTCAACTCTTTCAATTACTGAGCTATTCATGGTGTAATTGTAATCAATAACATTTCTAAAGCGATGAAATATCATTCTTTTTGTCTTTTTAACATTCAACTTTAATCGATTTAATGTAAAGAATTTAACAACATTATTCAAACTCGCTTGAAGAACATAGCAATCAAGAACATAGCAAGTCCAATATCATCAGCAAATGATAGAATCGACGAACTTTCACTGAAGTAAAGTAAATCAGCAACAAACAATATAAATAATGTTGCAGCAATGGGATAACCCTGACTACTTAACAATAACACTAACTCAAAAGTTGATCATTCAGACCCATAAAATTTAATTTGTGAATCAAGAGGTCAATGTTCACACAGTCAAACGCCTTAGCAACATCAATATATATTGCATCCGTTTGATTATGAGGTCTAAGTTCACTCAATGTTTGAGATGTGAATTCTACCAAGTTAGTAATTGTTGATCTGCCCCTAACAAAAACATGCTGACTTTAATCAATTGCAGTAAAACCTGTCAATAACGGAACCTGAAAATAGCGGAAATCTTGCGAATAGTGGAAAAAAATTTCCGCCGTTGCGTTTTCTTATACAAAATTACCTCTGAATAGCGAAAACCAGTCACCCCGAATAGCCGAAAATTGCTTTTATTTGAAAAAAAAAATCGTGTAAAAAAGCATAGAATTCAAAAAATTGTCAATAATTTGTTTCATTATTATCGACATTTCTCATCTGTTGCTGGTCAATAGTTTCAATTCTACGCTCTCATTCATTGTTTTGATTATGCGCTTTGTTTATACTCTCTTCGTATACATAAACATTTCGGACGTTTCATCGCTAAACAAAGTGTGCGCGGAAACAGGCGTTGATGTTTCACTGTCGCCAATACGTTTTCACTTGTTTTTTTCTACGTTTGTTTCATATCTTCTCATTCTAACAGTGTTTGCTGTAGAAGACATTTGAACAGAATTTGTAAACAAAATTGGCGCCTTGTATTGAGATTTTTGTGCAGAAGTCTTTCACTGTCAATGGGGTAAAGCATCATTTCACATCATTTCACATAACATATTTGCACTAGCAATAGCATAAAGTGTCCATTGCATGTAAAAATGAATTTGATTAAAAAAAACAAAGTGATAATAAACCTATTCAACGATCTCGGCTTAAATTAAAATACCCTCAATTGCGGAAAATATTTTTTGTTTGATCAAAACCCTAAATAATGAAACCTGTATTTAACGGAAACACTGCGAATAGCGGAAATTTACTTATCCCGGCCAGGTTCCGTTATTGACAGGTTTTACTGTATATTTTTTATATGAAAATTCAGATGTTTCGCAATGATTGAATCAAAAAGTCAGTTGGGAATCACATTTTGCATAGCAACACCCCTATAATTTTCAATATTATTCCTTGATCCATTTTTATGAATTGGTTTGACAAAGGAAATCTTCCATAAATCAGAAACATGACCAAAATTGAGTGATTTACTCAGTAAAACATGTATAGGTTTAATTAAAACTCTAATACAGTTCTTAATAAACAAATTTGGCAAATCTTCTGGACCAGAAATCAAATTATTATGGTAAATCATGGACTTGTTGCAAAATAACATCTTCATCAATATTCAAATTGGGAATATTCTGACATTAGTCCTTTATTAATTTAAAATCATCATCATTGCAGGCATCAGACACAACCAATTTATGCTGTATATAAGCAGAGGCGAAAAATTCGGCAAAAACATTAGTAATTTCAATACCATCACATGATTTAAAACCATTATAATGCATTTCATTAGATAGATTACATTTGGTTTTCCTAACTGCATTCACAAGCTTGAAAAATTCCATTGGATCGTCATTAATGAACTCCTCCATTTCCATCTTATAATTATTATAGGCAATTCGAGAATTACGATGATAATCTGTGCGTACAGACTTAAGAGAAAAAAGGTCTCTGATTTTGAAATTTAAGAGCAAAAAAAAAAGTTTGTAAAAAGTTTTTTTTGGGTCAAGTGCAAATGTCGAAAAGCAGCGAAACTTCATTCTAATTTGTGCATTCGATTGAATTAGTTCGTATCCAACAGAATTGAACAGCCTTTGGTGTGTCCGCAATTGATTTGCTTTTATTTCAGTGAACGAAAGAAAAAGGTAGGACTCATTGACGGTTGTGTTCATTTGCTCAACATTGAAGCATGTTGTTTTTATTTTTTTTTTTTAAGCTGAAAGTATGAAATCCATTCCGCTTGCAACTTTGCTTGTTATGTGATAATGGATGAATTCTAATAATCCTAATATTCTCAGGAATTGTTTAGAAAATTTCAATAAAAAATGAAACAAATTGAAAGTTGAGGAATTCAAAACAAAAATATCAACCGAAACTGTATTCACATTTCCCAATGGAATAATTTTTTAAAAATTTATTTTAATTTAATCTTTGATCAACTCTATTTTGATTTTTCTTAAAAATATCAAAATTGATTGCCAGTAAATATGATGATTTAGAAATAATCGAAACACCCGGGCGACTGATTATTTCGAAAAAAAGATTGATTAGTCAAACCGTAAATTAGATGTATTTTTACGAGTTCTACTGAAGCAATAAAGGGAACACACAATTGGTGACAATGAACGTGTTGTTTCCTTTATTCTTTGTTCGTTCATTCTGCATATTAATTTCATATTTCGATTGAGATCATTTTAAACAACAAACGCATTATAAACCTTGTATTTTTATCAATCATTTGAAGGTCCAAATGTTGAAACGAGTCCAGAAACTAAACAATGACAATATTTATTGGCTATTTGAATTTGTTTTCACTCAGTCCGTGTTCGGTCAAGCGATTAGTGATGCCCAAAGAAAGCGATTAGTGATGTCCAAATACAAAGCGATTTTTGATAACACTAATTTACATATTTTGTATTCCTTATTTTCCCCTTTCCAAATTGGCTCAAAGATCTCATTTCTATCACTGCATATGCATTGTCCATTATTTCATTTTTACATTTCAAAATGAGACGATAACTGCATGTAAAAACACTTTTTCTCATCGTTTGCAAGAAAATTGTGAAATTTCATCACTTTTCGATCACAAAAGCAACTAAAGAAATTCCCGAATATTCTTATTCTTAAATCATTTAACAACGTCTCAAAAAATAGTTTTCGGCCAATTATAGAACAATGTGACAAATGGCAAAACATCCTGCCAACAAATAATTTTTACCAAAACAGTCATAAAAATGTTTATGATGGTACAACCGCATCTAGCCATTGGTTTCCACAAATACAATAGGCTCACTCAAACTATTATTTATTGTCCCGAAAACGAACAGACATTTTATTACTTGAAAAACAAACAAACAACAGAAAAACATTGACAATTATACAAAAAAATTGTTGTAATTAATGTAAATTGTTTATTTGATGAAAGAGCGTACCAATAGTAAATAAAGCATGCGAACATGTAAACAAACATGAACACGAATCACATTTTTACAAGCTTATTGAATAAACGATGTAATTTACAAATTCCTTAAAAATGTTTGTACTTTTTCCATTATTTATCATTTTGACTTGTAACACAATAGTTAAACAATTGACAATCGACAATAAACAATCGATTCAATAAATGATATTTTTACGAACCTATTTTCAAAACATTTGCACATTTTTTCTTAACGTTTGCATTCAAATGTTAGTAATAATCAAATTTTATTGTTTTTACATTTTTTGTTATTTATTTTTTAATTTAGAAACTGGCAAAAATTATTTAAGCCAACTTCCAGCAGTGAATAGTGTTACAAACTACCCTGGTAAGCAGTCTATATAGCCCTGTACATTTGTATGTGAGTCTCCCCGTTAAGTGCCATCTAAACGAACAAACATAAATTAGATTCACCAACATTTGGTACTGAATCTGAATAAAAATTGATTATGTGTAATTATATAAAAATAATTAAATATTTATGTACAATAAAATATTTTTCATTATTAAATTATCGAAATATAAATATTTTTGAAATTAAAATAAAAACACTTCATTGAGAAATTAAAAATACAACTAAAGCAAAACAAACTATTTATATTAAGTCTCCGCATGTTTATTCGCTTGGCATTTGTTGTACATGTATACAACAAACACATACATACATGTATACATGTATACATGTACAACAAACGCCAATCGAATAAACATGCGGAGACTTAATATAAATAGTTTGTTTTGTTTTAGTTGTATTTTTAATTTCTCAATGAAGTGTTTTTATTATTTTATTTCAAAAATATTTATATTTCGATAATTTAATAATGAAAAATATTTTATTGTACATAAATATTTAATTATTTTCATATAATTACACATAATCAATTTTTATTCAGATTCAGTATCAAAGCACATTTTCACATGAAATTGTATTTATTACACCAATACAAGTGTAAATGGACCACTCACACTTGAAATTATAATTAGTACACTAATACAAATGTATTCGCGCCACATTGAAGTTCTATTGACAAAATGTTCTAATGACAGATAGGAAATGTGTTGCACTCGTATTGGTATACTAATGTCAATTTCTTGTGTAAATGACCCATTTACACTAGTATGGGTGTAAAAAATACAATTTCATGTGTAAACGTGCCTATAGCACTAACGTTTGTTGTAATAGTATGAATGGAATTGTTTGTGTGAAGGAACGAACCCGAAATCGAGACTAATTACATTATTCATTGCACTTTTCTTCATCTTGTAAAGTTGAGATCCATTTCACAGTTTTCTTTTAGTTGTCCATCAACAAACATCAAAAAGATTCCGCATATTTTAAATAACGACACACAGAGAAAAAAACAAGTAGTTAAGATTTTTTGCTTATAATCAAGTGCGTGCTTCAACTAAGTGATACGAATTGATCTTTTTTTTCTGCTAATTTTTTGTTTTAAATTTGAAAAGAATAATTTTCCACCAAGAAGCACAATTATATTCATACATCTTATTTTAAAATACTATTGATAAGAGTAAAAAAATAATTATTGTGCGAATATTGCCGAAATTTTAAAATATTTTCGAGCAAATCAGACGAATTTTTTTTTTCTGAAATAGACGCATTTCACTGAAATACCAAAAAAAAAAAATTCAACGAAACTAATATACAATGACACATTCACATAATCGAGCTACGCAAAAGGAAGATCGGAACTTTGAACGGTCTAATGTGAGCTTAAATCACCATAAAAATGCTGGCCAAAATGATGACAAATAGCCGTAAGGTAACATTTTACAAGACTAGGGTATTTTATGGACAAAAGTACTCGAGGAGTGGACCGCAATATTTCTCATCATCGCCCAAATATATCGTAACACCGCCACAGCATGCAAAGAATCGTCATCATCAATTGCAACAGGAAAAGCAACAGCAACAACATGATCATCGTAATGGAAGCCCACATGGTATGATGCGTCGTCCGTCAATATCGTTTGCATGTCCGGTTGGTAAGGTAAAATTTTGCGACGACAATCGTAAGAGTAGGGTATTTCATAGACAAAAGTACTCGAGGAGTGGACCGCAATATATCTCATCATCGCCCAAAGATATCGCAACACCGCCACAGCATGCAGAGAATCGTCATCATCAATTGCAAAATAAAAAGCAACAGCAACAACGTGATCATCGTAATGGAAGCCCACATGGTGTGATGGGTTGTATTCCACTCCGTACGTCAATATCGTTTGCATCTCCGGTTGGTATATCAACACAAACACCAAATTTACGTGTTGCGGGGAACAAATATATCGATGCACCATCACCAAATGCTCTTCCACGTCCACCAAGCACTTGGATAACGACAACAACGGCAACAACAACAACAACATCATTGACTAATGGCAATGACATTGCAATGACATTGCAGCGGCAATTTGATTGCAGCGAACCGTTAAATCGTCTCCATCCAAACTCCAATTGGTTTCCAATGACATCGGTGATAAAAAGTGTTTGTTGGTTGGTGCTGAAGTAGCCGGCAAAAATCTATGCAGTGATATTTTTTCGCATAATTTAAAATTACTTTTTGAAATGCAGGCCTGAATAGTGCACACTATGCAATTACGACTACAAACAATCAACAGTAAACGAAATTTTTTAATTTTCACCATCACTCTTCTCTTTCATCATCATTCACAATATTTTACCATTGATGTTTGGTGTGTGTGAACACTGAACACATACACATTCAACCGGAACGTGAATTGAAAAACATTGGAACACGTTTTTTTTAAAAGAAAATTAAAGAATAAAAAAAAAACAATGAAAATTAATTGTAATAATTCATTGTTACAATATACGATAATATATTCAAATATTTAGTGGCGCCTTCACAACAACAACAACAACCACAATCATTTAAAGACCATTAATGCCCTCCAGCGTCTGGTCTGTTTTGTAATGGAAGGCCCTTAACAATTCTTCTCCAGCTTACCCTATCGAGAGCCAGGTTTTGAGTTTCCCTATTCCAGTCATACTCTTTTCCTCTTTCATTCAGATCATTCTTCACCGAATCTGAATATCTTCTTCGCGGTCTACCTCTACCTTTCGGTGCATTCACTTCAGCATTCAAAATTAACTTTGGTAAACGATACTCATTCATACGCTGTACATGACAAAACCATTGCAATATTGACTTCCTTGCCACTTTATCCACCAAATAAACATTCAAATCTCCACGCATTTTATCATTCTTAATTCCCCAATGAACCAATGTAATACACTTTGTGTATAGAAATGTATTCTTTTTTTGTAATGTACTTTGTACTACAAAGTGTATTCTTTTCAACTACAAAATAAGTTAGAATTTGAATCTGTAAATTTTTCCTACATTTTGTGGGAAATATTTACAAATATTGTACACATAATGTGCACATTTTGTACACATCTTATCCCCCCCCCCCCAAAAAAAATTGCACAAAAAATAGGTAATTTTACATAAAGTGGTTCACATTGGTTCATTGGGATATTACAAGTGGAACCATCTGTTGTCGAGCAGCGAGAACTTTTACACACTACCAATACTATAAGTACATACGAGCAACATTAAGAGCAAACATTCATACAATTGTTTGAGCCGAACATGAGTTCTGACACCGGCGAGGCTAAGGAAGGGAGAGAAGGAGTTGCTGTAACGCGCAAAAATTCATAGAGGGACCCCCGAAGAAAAAAACCAAAATTGAAAAAAAAATTCTGTAAACCAAAATTGAAAAGCAAAAATAAGTGCTTCTAATTCGGACTCGAAATTTTGAAGTGCAAAACGGGAGAGGTTTTCTGTAATAATTTGAGATTTTTGTAGTGGATCTCAGAGCGTTAGTTGAGGACTCGGTATTTCAACTTAGTATTTTTGAGCGTATGCTGTTATACGCTAAACTGCCAGATTTAGGTACACTTAAAATATATTGATAATCTATCATGGAAAAGAAAAATAGTAATTTTTAAATATATTTTATTTGTTAATAGAAAGTTGTGAAGGTGAATACATATTATATTTTTTTAAAATAAGAAAGATTAAATGGAAATCTTAATTGAAAAAAAAAAAAATGATTAAACTTGAAACTTCTGTTTTAAAATACAAAAAAATTACATTAAATTAAACTTGACAGTTCTGTTTACAATTAATTAAATCAAATTTCTTCAAAGTTTCATAAAGAAAATAAAAATGCATTTTCCGCCTACTTTGTTTCGCCTCGCTTTGTCAAAATGCTATCAAAATGGTAATAATTATCCAATCGATTTGTGCAAATATCTTGATTATTTGCTTGTGAATACATAAAATATTGTCCACGACCAATCAGTTGCAAGTCGATTTTTTTGTTTTTAAATTCCTTTAATTTGTTGAAATTTCCGTTCAATTTAATGCTCCACAGTGCATATGGACTAAGAAAATAGTCGCTTTTGTAAATTTTCCGACAAACCTCATTGAAGCATGATGGTTTCATTGTTTGATTTTTACCAAACGTACGTGTTATCATAATGTTATCATCAACTGAAATGGTGTAAATTCGATTTCCACATCGATAGTAATTATTTCCTATCATTGTCATTGCAACGGTGAATTCTTCAAGTGTGGCATCAAATTTGGACTGGATTTCTTTGGCCAATTTCAAATAAATGCCAATTTCATTGAATTTAACGGCATTTTGATTGATACCTTTGCCAATATCCGTTCTAATAACAATCTCTTCACCGTTTAGCAATTTACGAATTTCATTTTCAATTTCATCGTACTTCCATGTGAAAAATGGTGACGCACTATCGAATTTATTGTAAATGATATCCTTATCATACTTTCCTATCGAAATGCGTGATAATTTCAAGTCTTTTTGTAAAATATCAATTTGATAAAATGCTTTTTTTATGAGCGCCTCAGTGTCATAAAATTGTAAATTGTCGGGTAATTGAAATTGATCCATATAAATGTGAGCAAATGGAAATTTATGCTGTTTAAATGCATGAATGGCCAATTCGTATTGATTCAGCACTAAATTTGTTTGAATCATTTTATTTAAATTGTTGATGGCTTCATTTATTTGGGGATTTTTCGTTTGTTGTGGTTGTCCCGATCCAATTTTCGCAATATATTCAGCCAATTCAGCTTTTTCTATGTATGAATCAATACGATTATAAACATCAATCAAAATGCCCATGGCTTCATTCAATTTTTCAATGCAATGCAACATATCATCTTGTACATCAAATTCAGACGTCATTTTTGAAAATTGCACTTTAACACCTTTGATCATAATTTGAACGCCCCATTTACGTATATCCAATTCAACATGATTTTTCTCATTCAAATGGTCACCGATCGCATTTATATTCTGTTCCATTTCACGTAATTGCGGTATCATAATATCGTAAATATTTTGTTCGTGTTGTTCCAATGCGGCCAATTGATCTTTAGCCTGTTCAATGGTTTTTGATGTTTCGTCCATTTGTTTTAAATTGTCCATCATATCTGAATACGTGCCCATAACGAATTTTCCAACATTGATAGCACGTTTGATATACTTTAAGCGATTTAATTTTTTATCAATTTTATCCATTTCTTTTGAGAATTTCTCTTTTTCAGCATCAGTTTTAGCTTTTTCTTTCTCTTCTTTTGACTTTTTCTTTTCATCTTTCAATTTTTTCTTTTTTTCATTCATAAATTTTTCAAATTCATCGCGTAATTTATCGAATTTCTCAAGATCTGGGAAATTTTTTAGATTTAATTGTTGCTCAGCTTTCTTTTTAATTTCATTGATTTTCTCCTTCAATTCCGTTGATTCAGGCGATTTGTCCGTATCTTTGTCAAGACTTTTTTCAATTTCATTCAATTGTTCAATGAATTGTTTTGGTTTCGTTTTATATTGTTCGGAAATCGCTGACATGGATTTCTTAAATTTCGAATTTACCAATTTCAATGCTTCCGGTGATTTATCATCGCGAACGACTGTATTAACAACTGCACTGGCAATGACACCTTTCGGGCCTAAAAATGACAAAACTGAGCTCAACATTTTTATTGGAAATTGCATTTGCTGTAAACTTAATGTTTCTTTCAGTTCTTTGATGTGATCTTTTGTTTCATTTTGTTTTGCAATCGATTCATTGATTAAACGATGAACATTTTGCTGAATTTCCACGAATATATTATCAATTTCGGTGGAAATTTGATTTTGTATTAAATTATTTGCCGATTCAATTTTTGATTCCAATGCTTTGCGATAGTCTTTTTGATGATTAAGGATAACAATTTGCCGTTCATGCTTTTGCAATTTTTCAATATTCTCACGAATCAATTCCAAATACTGTGCAACATCAAGAACTGAAATGTGATTTTCGGCTTCGCGAATACTACATAATTTACTCAACGCTGCTGTATACAAATAATTTAAAACTGTTTTATCATCATATGAAAGATCAGCGATTTTTGCTCGGTCAAGGGTTCGCTTTAAAATTGATTCAACATATGGAAAGAATGTGATTTGATTTCGTAATTGGAAATATTGATTTTCGATTCCAAGAAATTCATTCACCATGCCCAATGTATCGTACATTGATTTCACGCGCTCATTTTCATCTAATTTCCTTAGGAATTCCATTAAATCCAATTCACGTATATTATTTGCCAAATTTTCACGGACAAAATTTTTGTAATCATTCACTGTGTGCGATAGATTTTGAACATCATCTGGATGCTTTGGATCTTCTTTACCAACTTTGTTATGACCGAATTTTCCATTTTTAGCTGCTGGAATTGGTTTGCTGTATTCAGTTGATTCATCAATGTACATTAAAACCAACAGGTCAGCCAATCTTGGTCGTTGATAGTACTTCTTTCGAATGGATATATATGCTTCGGCACCCAATCCACCAGCTCCACCAATTTCAGATGATCCAGTTTCACCTAGGAGAGTAAAGATTTGAATTTATTTTTAAAAAAATTTCCTTTGTTACTTTTTCGCATACACATAGTGTTTAAGATAATGTGCTTTAAGCGTAGATTTCTAGATTCAATTTATGATTTGCTCAAAAATGACCAGTTCTTTTCATCAAATTCATACCTGTTTTATTAGAAATGTTGAAGTTTGGCATTTGGTTCAACCCAATAAAAAAATGTTTTCCGGGTATTCCACCGAAACCGCCATTTCCACCATCTCCGCCAACACCTGCTATTGTTCCCACTTTTCCCCATGTGGTAAATGTAAATTTTGAGTATAAAATTCCGTCTTCCGTATCAATTTTTATATTGGGATCACTCTTATAATAGGTTAAATCGCCCGTTTTATAATTTTTATCTAGTGCATCCTCTCCACGGATTGCATTTGTACCTAAAAAAACAAATTTTTTTTTATGAAAATTGAATTAATCTTTTTGAGTATAGAAAAACTGAGAATGAAAAAGAATATACTGAAGAAAGAACACACTGTTCCGACTAAGAAAATGAAAATTGTTATGGAAATTCAGAAAAATGTATGAAGAATTTCTAAAAGAAAAGTACCAACCTTTTCCACCAATTTGACCTTTTCCACCACGTCCACCATCGACGCTTACCGTCAAGCGTTTACTATTGTAAAATTTATTACCAATAGCAATGAAATGACCAGCTGGACCGCCAGCCTTGCCCGGTTTGCCATCATCACCTTTAGCTGGTTTTCCAACACCATCTGCGGCACTTGCTTCTTTATATGGTTTACCATCTTCGCCGTTCAAATTAATTCTTACATCACCGATGACATACCAATTTGGTGCAATGAACGATAGTTGTGCTTTTTGTCCAATTTTATCGAAATTTGTATCGATAAATAAATTATTCAATGCAAATATTTCGATAAATTTAGATGCATTTTGCCATTGCATATTAACAATATCGCTCATTTTAATATTGTATCCTTTGACTGTTAATTTTCCATTCGAATAAGTAGATGTTATATGATTGGCCATGGTTTGATTCAATACAGCTCTCAATGTTTTCAATTTGAATGAATTAACTTGAAGATTTTCAACGAGTGAATAAACTTTGCTACCAACATTTAATGCATGCTCCTTCAAATCGATATTTTTTACATAAATTTCATCATTTTCATCGATAATACATTGAGTCATAAGTTTTGTTACATCAATGTCAGCTTTATTCGATTGAACATCATATTTTGATGATTCATCATGTAAATCAATTAAAAATGTATACCAAATGCGTGAATCTTCAAAATATTGTGTTAAATTTGACATGACATTTGAAACATCGAAAAATACCGTTGAACTTATGTTACTAACTTCACATAGAAAATCAACAAATTTAATATGATTGATTAATTGACTGGTTTTATCCATTGAAATGCCAATATTTAAATCATTTGCAACGTTGACAATTTTCTTTGCACAATCTTTCAATTCATCGGATGTGATATCGTTTAATTTTGTTAGAGCTAATGACATTTTTTCATTCATCACATTGATGTCAACGTTATATTTTTCTTGATGCACATAAAATTGCTTGATATCATCCAGAATGCTGAGTGTTTCAATTTTAAGGAAATTTTTCATTTTCACCAATAATTCACGATATCGATCTTTCAACATGTATTTCATTGCCATTCCAACTTCAATGGTAATATCATTTAATGCTTGTGCATTGCCATTGTTAACACTGTATAAAAATTCAGCAAATTCAATATTTCGAATAATTCGGTTTAAATGATCGATTGTAATTTTAACGCCCAATTCATTGGCACAATCAACAATATCAGTTGCATAAATTTTTAATACATTTGTTTCAATTTCATAGAGTTTATCATGTGCCAAATAGGTTTTTTCAATTAAAATATTTCGATCTGTTGTTATATTGTTGATTTGTTGTTTAAACCATTCATTGACTTTTTCCATCATATTCATTAAATCGAATTTTAAATCGGTTTGTATTTTGTCCAATAAACCATGAATGCTATTCTTTGACTCATGTGAAATGGCATAACCAAAATCATCATGTCCCTTTTCAACGAATTTAATGTGGTTGTAAATGATTGAACGAATGTTATTTTTTTCAATTTGTAAAATTGGCAAATCTTTAACTGGACCAGCTTCATCGGCCAAACGTAAAATTCCAATGCGTTGATATTCATTTTCAGTATTTTTCTCTAGTAAAATTTCAATGAATTTTATATGCTTCGCATTCAATGCTTGTTGATCCTTTGATAGATCTTTTTTATTCATTAAATCCGTTTTTAATTGTTGAAGAAATTTTCCAATGCCTTCAATCATCACTTTGTCCGGCACCATTTGAAATTGACCGGCTTTTTTTATAAAACGATTTTCAACTTTTGTTACAATTAATACAATACCATTTTCATATTTATCAATGTTTTTTACAAAATTTGTTGCATGCTTTACCAATTCCATAAAATCATTACGATCGCCAGCACCATTTTTCACCGATGAATAACTTACGGCAAATACAAGTTTTACACTTTTGGCAAATCTCACCACTTTTTGTATTAAATATGTGACGGATATATCGTGTGTAACACCACGTGAATCACTGAATCCAGGACAATCGTAGTAAACATTTTTCGATTCAATCATCATTTCTGGGACAATTGTTTTTGATGTTGTTGTTGATATTCCACTAATTTTCTCCTCTTTATCAATAATCATAAATTCACCCGAATCTTTTACCGTTTCAACTGAAAATAATTCAACATCAGTTACCAATGCTGTTAATGTACTCTTTCCAGCGCCCGTATTTCCCAACATTAATATTATATCTTTTGTTGCACTAAATTTCAATTTTGCCACATGATCTTCCATGAATTTTATGATCGACGTGACGGAATCATTTTTTGAACTTGAATTCTCCGCCGACTTTATCGATTGATTTGATGCTAAACCACCAGCGAATAGCATCAAACTAAAATAAATGTAGAATTTTAATCGTTCCATGTTTGTTGAAAGTTTTCAATCACTTTTTATTTAATATTCCGAAAAACACTCTTTTTGTCGCCAAAATGAACACTTGAATCAAATACACGAAGGATATACTCTTTGCAAAATTCCGAACTCTTAGATATAGTACGTGATATCTTTGAGCTTGAAATGAAGACTGATATGATTTCCTTCGAAAACTGAGTTTAAATACATTTTTCTTTAAAAGTTTTAACATTGTAAAATGGCAAAAAATCGTTGAAGATTGCAATCGTCACTCTTGGAAAACAACAAGAAAGTAATTATCTCAGGTGAGTGTGTATTGGTGAGACAAATTTATCGTATTTTCGACCTTCGCAACGTTTTATCGCACGTCTACCGTAGGGACATGCATGTAGATAATGTCTACTAGACATGCATTAGTAGCTTCAATTACGGTGAAATATATCCGTTTGAACCTTGTTTGAATCATTTGTACATTATTTTGGACATTGTCCATTTACTGCGCCATTGTTTTGTAAAATTATTTTTACTGCGGGTTTTTCCAAGTTGTCTGAACAATTATCAAGATAAACAATGGTTTTCTCAATGACAGAACCATTTTTCAGGGCAATTTTTCAAAAAATTTCCCGAAAATGAAATGAACTAATGAAAATCGAAAGCAAAATTGAAAAAAAGGTAAATTTTTTTTAAAACAATCTTAATCTTCTCTTCGAATAAATTCAGACCTTCAATACTCGATAGCAAAAATATATTCAGTGCGCAGGTAGAAAGTGATAAATTCCCAATATCTAAAGGATAGTATTTCACCCTAATCTGAAAAAAAATCATTATTTGGCATAAGAGAGGAATGTTGTGTATTTTTTTCAGATTGTTCAAAATAAAAAAAAACGTAATTTGTTAAAGAGAAAATATTATGCATTTTTATGAATCATGTTGATTTTATTGTTCCCGAAAAGTTTCAAAGAGAGAAATATTTTTGATGTGGTCGTGTTTGAAATGTTGGCATGGACCGAACAACAAACATCATTGGCCGGAGTACGCAAAATATTAATTTGATGAATATGTTCATTCGAAAAATGAATGGACTTCAATTGACTATCATTTATGTTAGATTGAATTAAAATGCATTAAATCACACGAATCGATATTTGATTTCGTTCATTTATAAAATTCATTCAATTGTCAAAACATTTATGGATGATAACATCATAATAAAGTGCCAAGAATAATAATTCGATTCGTTTTCATTAGTGATTTTTCAAATGTCACTCTTTGAAATTCCGCGGAAAAATCAAATTTGCTGTGAAAATGACAGCTCAACATCGCTAATAGCAACACTTTGATATATGCTAATTTTGATTCAATATGGTGAACAATCAACTAGAAATCGCTCATTTCATTCACAATATGTATTGCGTCATCTTTTATTCTCATTTTACATAAAGCACGAAGCACATGTTTTATTCAATTAATTTGCAATTAGAAGAAAAAAAATAACATAAAAATTGAAATAGAAATTGATCAGTAACAATTGAATTTCATTCCAGTTTTCCTTTGCATTTGTACAATTACAATTTTTCAAATATTTAAACAATCTCAAAACAACAATTAGGCGAGAATATGCCATTTTTTGTAAGGCTTGAACCAAATTGTTATGACACCAACAAAATTATCACATTTAAGTTTGTTTCTTCAAACAATTAGATTATCAAACTGAATTCCTATTTTGACTTTGGATGTACATGACAATAACATGGAAAGATGTAATGAGCAATATGCTTGCGGCTTTTGAGCGTCAAGTGACATTGTAGCTCGGAATATGAGTCTTCAATAAACAGAATTTCATTTTCTCGTTTCATTGATTGCAATTGAAAATTTATAGTTTAAATCAATAAAAATTCAATTAATAAGCTTGATGTATTGAAATATTTCACCAATAAATTCGAATTTGATTGTAAAATAAAAAAAAAATGCCATAAATAAAACAACGTTTATCTTTACTGGAACTGATTATTATTCATCCTATTTTAAAACTTTGATAGAATTTTCATTTGCAAATGACATGAATATAATCAAAAAAAAAAAAAAAATTAAACGTCGCCGAAAACGAAAAATCATCTTTCTCACACTCATGTAAGTACGAGAAAACAGAAAGCTCTGATTACCAATTGAATTCTGTTGAATCAAAAGATTTAAGTTGCAGTCTAAAACTTTGTTTTTACTTTAAAACAATTAATCAAGAATTTTTTCAGAAGGAAATTTGGCGAAATTTACATTAACGATGGTGTTTAATTGGAATTCGGCTTACAAGAATCGATAATTTCAATGACCTACCATCTGTAGCTTCAAACAATGTGTTTTTATCAATGTTCGCCGATGATGTACGAATAGCTAAGATAGTGAACAACGATGCAGATTCTTCTCAACTACAATCTTTAATCAATTCATTAAAGGATTGGTGTGACAACAATGATTTGAATCTAAATCTTGCAATTTTATCGATTCACCGTGGAAGAACGCAACCTAAACCAATATACACTTATGGCGACTACTATTTTGTAAATTCTAATGAACAAAGAGATTTAGGAGTATTGATCGACGATAAACTGAATTTTAAAACTCATATCGAATTAATCAGTTCTAAAGCAAGCTCTGCACTGGGTTTTGTGAAACGTTTTTCTCGCGACATAGACGATGAATCCACACGGAAAGCACTCTATTCTGCATTTGTTCAATCAAATCTTGATTATGCTAGTACTGTGTGGCTAAACATCTCTTCAACTAAATCTGATTCAATTGAACGAATTCAACGTCAATTTTCAATGTATGCACTTCGTGAATATCCGAATAGATTAAACAATTACCAAATTTCGCCCTATGATGATCGCCTAAAATCTTTGAATATGATTAGACTTAGTCGTCGCAGAATTAATTTTGCGTTATTATTTATGTATGACTTATTAAGTGATAGAATTCATTGTCCATTTGTAAAAAATTTGTTTTATATTAATCCTAATCCACGTAATTTTCGAAACGCTGAACTTTTTAAAATCTCAAATAGCTTAAGTAGAAACATGAATGCACCTATTACGCTGATTTGTAAATATGCTAATATTATCAAAACGTTATTTATTGAATCTACTAATAGAAATGAATTCAAAAGAAAATTGTTTGATATTCCTAATGATATTTTTAATAATTGTTAATTTTTCATGATCTCAATGTAATGTTTTATATTCAGCCAGTTGTTGGCGGTGAAATAAATAAATAAATTCTATGAATTGAGACGTCTTGAACGTCTTGAACGTCTTAATGTGCGATTCAACGCATAATTTTTTACAATTTATGAATCGTTCAAATAATTAATTAATTAATTAACATATATTATTTTCTTTTGATTGAATAAAACATCTTCAATTCAATTATAATAATCTATTGTTTTTTCTTCTATCGAAACATTGACGTATTTCTTTATTGACAAAATCATAATAGATAGGAGAACATAATAATCTTCAGTTTCACTCCTCAAAACTGCACTAAAATCAATTCGCTCTGAAAATGACAGCTCAGTATTTTGCCACATCGTTGGACATGAATGAAAGCATTCTTCAGCTATCTGCACCATTGTTTCATTGGCGAGTGCCATGTTACAGCCAAATTCTATATTACATTATCATTCAACCCTGTGACGGTGAACATCTTCTGTTTTTTTTTTCTCATTCAAAAATAGTTTCAAATCAACACAAATAGTTTTCCACTGAAAATTGAATTCATAATCACTTGAACTGTCTATTAAAAATAAACATTCTTCAAAATAATTTCTGAAACAAGAAGTGCCGAGTCACAGTTTGATTTCGTTTGTGAAATTCAAAAATTAAGTGGTAAGAATGATTTGCAAAATTATAAAATTCCTAATCGATTGCAAAATGTAAAATACAATCTCATCAATTCCATTCACGGAAGATTATGGTTTCAAAACATGAAGGTAACATGGCCGCTACATTGATCCTTGATGGATTATTCTCGATTAGTTTTGAGGATTTTATACATTTTAACATTGCCAATGACGAAAAAATGAAATCTTCATGTGAAACCATTTTCAACTATGTGTTGTATATCTGACATTGTGAATGGAAATATTCACTTAAAAACATATTTAAGAAAACATGCAAATAAAATATCTTTTTTCTCATAACTTTTTCAGTATTCGATCGGACATTCCATCAAAAATGGCCTAAAACACCAATCAAAATGGAATCAAAAGATTTCAAAGCAGTGAACAACAAACGGTGAAATCGTACACATTTCAATTGCACGACAAGATTTTGTAACGATTGTATCTGGATTCTAAAATGGCAGACGTGAACTTTCTATTCTACAAACAAATTGTTCCATCGTTGAAAAAAGCCAAAAAATCAAATCTCGCTGCCAGGAAGATTGTGGAGAAGCTGCCAGCGCATAAACTAGTTTTAGCATCAACAAGCAATGTGTTCTTCGCTCAATTTTATGGTTCAATGAAGGAGAAAGGAGATGTGGAGATTGTCGATGCATCCCCCGATGCATTTAAAGAATTTATGCAATGTTTTTATCTAAGCAGTGGAACATTCAAAATGGAAAACATTGCTGAAATCATGCATTTGGCCGATAAATATTATGTTTCGAGCTGTATGAATAGATGTATTGCCTATCTCATAGACAATTTAATATCAGAAGAAAGTGTTAGAATCAGATGAATTTCTGGATTGCGAACAACAAATATTGCGGAAAATTTTAAAGTTGGATCTTCAGATTAACGAGAGTATGGCGTTCGATAAATGCTTTGATTAGGCAAAAAAATCATGCGAGAAGACTGAACTGGATGCAAATATTACGGCCAATTTAAGAAATCAATTTGGAGACTGTTTATGTTTGATTCGATTTAGTTTAATGATGTTGGAACAAATCTCCGAGCGCAAATTGAAATACATTGGCCTGTTTAAAGCTGAGGACTGGGCAGACATAATGCACTCTATTGGGTTGAAGGGGTTCACATCAAAGTTATTTTACCAAAAACCACGTATCAATTGGAATGAAAATCAAGTGTAGCAATGTTGTACAAATTTACGAGTTTATCCTGTTTGCAGAAGAAATCTTAAAAATCGAGAAATTGTGTTTGTTACAACGAACAAAACTACATTTCTTGATGGAATTCACTGCACAACACTGTTCAACAACGAAAATGCGTTAAATTTGAATGCCAACATTAAAATTACCGAAATGGATGGGAAATTCATTGATTCACAAAGAGAAACGACTCTCTTCACAGGAACAATGATATTGAATTCGGCTATCGAAGCTTATGTGAAGTTACCGACACCAATCGTTATCCACAAAGGAAACACATATCAAATTTGTTTCGATATGCTGAATCATAAGGAAGAATATCAGGTTTACGAAGATCATGCTTATTGTCAAACAGAGATTGTAATATGGATATTCCCATACAGATATATATTTCTATAAGTATAGAAATATATTATAGTTTTGACGCAGCGTGTGAATGTGTGCGTTAGCGGTGTTGTATCAACTGTATTTCGTTTTTAATTCAATTTGCATCAAATGACGAAATATATGCGTAATCACAGCAACCGACTCTGTGAACGATTTAAGAGTGATGCGCATTTGTTTATGTTGTAAATTTTGCACAAAGTCGGTTGCTATGTGTATGTGTACGTGTAAGCATGTATTATTTGTTGTAAAATTAAAAACGAAACACAGTTGACACAACACCGCTAACGCACACATTCACACACTGCGTCAAAACTATAATATATTTCTATACTTATAGAAATATATATCTGTATGGGAATATCTATATTACAATCTCTGTTGTCAAATCAAAACTGAAAAAAATTTAATAATAACTTTCAACACTGAAAACTTTGATGGACATATCATTTCATGTTTGGAACTCATGGATCAATAAGAAATAATAATAATGTTGAGTCAAAAGACATTTTTACAATAGATAAAAGTTCACAGCAAGAACAGATAAGAGATAGTGACAACTTGAAAGGAACTTTTTTATTGATGTGTAATTTTTTGAAACTTATAAAATAGAGTTGTTTATAAACCCAATTTGTCATACTTTTTTAAATTTAACTCTACTATATGTATAGTGGAAAATTGTTCTAAACAGCAAAAATGAACAGAATATTTAAGGAAAGTTTTCTTTCATTAGTTTCTAATTTGCCTAAAAATTGACTCTTCGTTTCATAGGCCAATCAATCAACATTTAAACAGACTTAACGTTTTGTTCAGTGTGCAGTGCACACTATGAACGGCAACATTTTGATTTCGCCAATTTTCATTCAACACGGCGAACAATCGAAAAACACTTGACAGCTTAATTTTGATTCGCCATATTTATTGCATCATCTTTTATTGTCACTTTGCATGAAGCACGAAGCAGATGTTCAAAAAATTCGCAAAGAGAAATGAGCAATATGATTGAGGCTTTTGAGCGTCAATTAAGATTGTCGCTGGGAATAATTAAAATTGCATTCCAAAGCAATGGACGGCAATTCAACACCAAATTCAAACATTATTTCCTGAACATTTCGGGTCATCAAAGAGACTTACAAACAATTCAAGCGAATATCAAGCGAAGAATTTCACAAATGTAAATACGTTCGAATCAACACATACCAACCGATTGCAATCTACCCATATTGACGCTGAAAGCCATACGCCAATTAACTAAGTAAATGATATCACTTTGCCGAATCATACATATTCGCTAGATATTGAAGTGTTTTCTGGCAATAGATCTATATTTCAAACTGCAGACAAAGAAAACTCAAGTAATGAAGCATGTGATTTCATAGAAATCGATGACTCAGATAATGAAGTTCACCCAACGCAATAGGTGGCATTGGAAACTTGGGTAGTAAGCATATTTCCAACTCCAAATTCTTTTTTTTTCTCAAGGGAACTGCAAAATATGTGTTGCTTGGTGTACATATTTAAGTACACTAATAAGGTAATGGTGACCAGTTGGAGTGGTCAAGTAGTGAAAACAAAAAAATAAAACATTTTCACTGACGATGAATGCAATGCAACGTATTGGGATGCAGATAAAAGAGCACATGGAATTTTGCTGTCTAAACAATTTTGTGCTCATTCAAACAAAAAGAGGGAAGACATATGTCGGCTATTCTATATATTTATGAAAATAATTAATTGATTAAAATATTTTTTTTTTTTTCTTGCACATTTGTCCAGGGAAATCGATTATCCACTTCAAATCTACCATTCATATGAAGATTGCATTAATATTGTTGTTGGAATTACATCATTTTCCGAACAATGTGGTTGTTTGAATGCTCTGGGTCTCTATGCGCGATCTTATAACTTTTTAGACTGGATTGAGTATACTGTGTGGCCGAATGAATAGACATTTTATTGAGTTTTAACGAAATGTAGAAAACAATCTACGATGCAAACAAAAAAGTGAAAATTCATCGAAATAACAATTGGCGTATTCAATAATTTGTTACAATTCGTGATTCTCAACAAAATAATACAATTTATTTTAATAGTTCGAATAAGATTGAAATTGCTTATTTAATTATGTTCGAATAAAACTTTTAAAATTTATCTGAAACAAATGGTTGATTTCTTTGCCAGTGCATTATTCTGTTATGTTGGTAAATACGAGATATAGAAAAGAAAATATCAATTTAAAACGTCTTTTCATTGATTCATCAAATTTAAATCTTTGAAATTACGCGAAAAATCAAACGCTCTGAAAATGACATCTCAGTATTTCGCCACATCACTGCACACAAATGAAAACATTGTTTAGCATCGTTTCATTAGAGAGCGTTATTTGACAGCCAAAATATTAATCGCATTTTCTTTCCGATTGCATCATACATTCTGTTCAGTAGCAGGAAACAACTTTTGATTTTTTTTCTCATGCAAAAAAAATGTTAAATCTAAATAAATAGTTTTCGATTACAAATTGAATTCAAAATTAATAAAATTATATATTTAAAGTAATTTTTTATGATACATTTTGAAAATAAAAAGTATTTCATCACAATTCTATTCGATTTCACACAAACTGTTTGGTGAGTAATAGGAGGAGTTCATTAGAAATGTATTTGATCTTTAAATTATTCAGAACAATTCTCAGTGAATGCAAACTATATTTAAAATGTTGGAAAATTATAAATTTGCAAATTGTTGACCGATTGAAATCCATTCATTTTTGTTTCACTTGTGGACAATTATTTTGTTCTAAGAAATAAAACCAATATGGCGCCCACTGAAGATACACACAGAACTGTGAATCGTCTACCATTTTTCTAGTCATCACATTTGGACCGATGATCGAAAATTGTTAACTTTTTCCAGAATTAATATTGTATTTCATTTGTTTACTAAGGATATTGCTCAACTGATCTGGATTAGAACATTTAATGCAATAATTCGATATTTTTTTCGAAACAATTTAGCTTTTTTCCCTAATTTTTTTTTAATGATTTCCGAAATGTATTCAGAAGAATAGCAATGAAAAATAAATCTCTTTCGTATATATTTCTTTTTCTTTCTCTCTCAAACCTCTTTCAGTCGAACAGATCTTCATTCAAAATGGCACAAAACACCAATCAAAATACTTCCAGCGAACAACAAACGTGCAAATCATACAAATTTCAATTACGTGAAAAGGCTTTGGATGGTCTTTATTTAAATTCTGATATGTCAGACGTGAAATTTTTGTTCTACGAAGAGACTGGAACCGAAAGTGACGTTGCCAGAAAGATTTTAGACACAGTGCCAGCACATAAACTGATTTTGTCATCGATGAGCAAAGTATTCCACACAGAATTTTATGGTTCAATGAAGGAGGAAGGAGATGTGGAGATTTTCGATGCATCCCCCGACGCGTTTAAAGAATTTCTGAAATGTTTTTATCTCGGCAGTGGAATATTCAAAATGGAAAACATTGCTGAAATCATGTATTTGGCCGATAAATACGATGTTCGAGACTGTATGAATGTATGTATCAGTCATCTCAAAGACAATTTAACATCCGAGGACATTTGCACTGGTCTTTCGTTGGCAATTTTATACGATCAACAAGACCTGAAGGAATTCTGCAAAAAACATATCACTTTGAACGCAAAAACAGTGTTTGAATCAGATGAATTTCTGAATTGCGAGCAGAAAATATTGCGGAAAATTTTAAAATTGGATCTTCAGATTAAAGAGACTATAGTATTTGACAGCTGCTTGATTTGGGCAAAAAACGCGTGCCAAAAAAAGGGTCTGGATGAAAATATTACGGTAAATTTGAAAAATCAGTTGGGTAATTGCTTGTATTTGATTCGATTTGGTTCAATGACATGGGAAGAAATATCCGAGCGCACAACGAAATATAGTGGCTTGCTTCGACGTGCAGAATTGGAAGATGTTATGCACTCAAAATCATTGAAGGGATATACGTCGAAGATATTTCACCAAAAACCACGTTTGACATGGAACGAAAAGAAAGTGTGGCGATGTTCGCCAGAGCAGCACACTTACCAATATAATGAAAGTCGTGAAATTGTCTATATAACAACGAACACAACTACATTACTGGGTGGAATATATTGTTCAAGATATTACCATAACGGAGTTATTTCGAACGCTGACATCAAAATCGTAGAAATGAAAGATCAATCAATTGATTCAGAAACAGGAACTACTCTTTTCGCGGGAACAGCTACCTTGACATCGAATAGAAATGCCTACGTCAAATTACCGATACCAGTCGTCATCAGTGTAGACTACATATATCAAATTTGTTTGGATAATTTTGATCATGGTAACACTTATATTTATAAGCATAAAAATGGTATATTCAAATCTGCAAAAGGTCTAATAATTACTTTCAAAACCAAAAATAATTATGAATCACATCTGATTTCGGATTTGGAAATCATGGATCAATGAGAAATATGCAAAGTCCAATGGATTATGTTCCATAAAATTCAGTTTTCGATTAAATAAATATCAAAAATTCAATTTATTTTTCATTGCCTAACACATAAAGTATTTCAAACAAAAAAAATATACCATTTAATGTCATTGATTTCAAGCTTCAAAGCAAATTCATCAGAAAAACTACAATCGATCTTATTTTAGGGGCTTATTTGTTAAAGCGAGTCATCAAGACTCGCGCCATTTGTATGTTGATTCGAATTATCATGAACTGACTTGAAAAGACTCGCAATGACTTGCGCTACTCCATAACAATTTGCACTGACTCGCACAAATACAAATAAATTCACACACGAGTCGCTGCATTAAAAGTGTATGGTATTCGTAACAAATCCACGAATCAGTTTTTATTGACAAGATACCACAACGTTTGTAATGCAAAGCATTAGATGTCAAATTTTAAACAAAGCAACGGATGAATTTTTTGTCATGGTTAGTTTCTATCCGATTTTATATCACAGATTTAAAACAATTAATATATAAATATATTTTATTTAGGCATTGCTATTCAAAAAAATCGCAAAATCATTTGGCAAAATCCCAAAATATTTAAAATTAATCCTAATTGAAAGTGGTTTTGATTGCAAAATCAGTTTACAAAATTTAGACAAACAAAGTTTAATTGATATTGAAGATTTTGTGCAAGCTAATAGAATAAAATTCAGTGATATTTTGAAAGACACACAATATCAAAATGTTGAAGTATTTAAATTCTTGCCTGGGCATGAAAACTTAATAGTACTTAATTTGTCGAAACATTTAAATAATAAAGTTAAGAAAAACAAATCGGCTGTAAATGAAATTGTACACCGTTGATGTCAAATTCAACTGATGTCATTTTGGTTTGTTTAATGATTTGAAGATTTATATGAAAAACTCGTGAAATACTATGGAAGACTCGCGAATCTTCATACAGATTAGTGAGACTCGCACTTTTGCCTATATTTTTGAAATTGATTCGTGAGATTTGTACTGACTCGTATGACAGATAAGCCCCTAGATCTTATTTCTCATAATTACATAGATTTTTCTCAGAATTTTCTATTGATTTTCTTTTGATTCAAGTTGATTGGTAATTTTGAATAAGATTCACAAACGAAATGAAGATCTATGCATTGAATATTTTTAGATCGTTTTTGAAATTGATGTCTCTTCAATTATAAGTTAAAAGAAAAATCTAAACTTAGTTTGAATGGACACACAAATGAATAAATTCCACTTTACTTTGATTATTTGCAATTCATTATTATTAAATATTTTTGATGAATAACATTTTCTCAATAATTTTTCAATGAATTGGTTGGAAATTAAGCAACCAAAAAATATAAATATTCTATTTTCAAATAAACAGTCAAAATAATAACATAAAATTTAGGTTTTTCATATATTTTGGTTTTGTTTTGGCATTTTCAGGCTTTCCTGAGATAATGGAAATCAATTTCAAATACTTGGGAATCAAAACATTGAAATAAAATATCTTCACAGCACCATATGCAATTGATGACCATTTCAATGACATGCGGAAGGATTCATGCTCAATCTACTCTGTTTGTATCATTAAAAAGTTATTTGTTCGAGGAAAATGCAATAAATACAGTCCATGAAAAGAACAGCCGTCAATTGGACTGTGCTTTTGTATTATTGTGCTTCTAAAGCTCTATATTACGTTTTGCTATTTGCCACTTATGAGATTTATATGGTGGCGCAATTATAGAATAATAGATAGAATAAAGTCCACGATCGTTCATTTTTTTGGTACATCAAATCAGCACGGATCGATTTAAACTAACATGTTAGCTTCTATAAAAAATGAAACGATGAGAATTCCTATTGAAACACGGATATTAATTTGTTTCAATTTCGTTCGCCAATAAATAGTTAATAGCTTAACATAAATGATGTTCGAGATTAATTGGTTTATTCACATGACATGTCACAATTAATTACGTAAACAATGGCAATAACACTAAAAATATCACAACGTGAATATGTGTTATTGTGCCAAGTCTACTTGCAACGTCATTGCCCATAATGCCTGGATGGACATTTATCGATATTAATACGAATTGTAGCATATTTGGAAATCCATTGTAATATGGATCGCCATTCAGACACCAAAGCAGACCTCTTCCTCAATATAACTTTGAAACTTTGGCAGACCGAGCAGCATATCTGGTGCGGCTTGTGGAGATGTGCTCATAGCACCTGTAGTGCATAGACTCCCAACTCTCTGTAAATGGTTTACTTTGACTTGCATAGTTGCACTTCTGCTACTCTTCCACCAAATGACAGCTGCATAAGCCATCATAGGTTTCACGATAGCACTGTGCAGCCATAATACATTTTTTCCACAGGTTTTGAACTGTAGCATCTCCATTTACGGTTAAAGTAACAATAAATTCAGCGAAAGTAGAAAATCAAAAACTAATTCTAGGTATGAGTGTCACATCTGCAAAAAATATACCACTTTTCATAAACAGAATTGATGAGCGAGGCAAATTATTGTATTGACATCGATTAAAAACGAAACTCAAAAAACAAATCGCCAAGATGATCCATTACGTCTCTTCCACGGTCGAGTTAGTAAAAAATTCATTGCCATTTACGCCATCTATACAAGTACGGTATGAGCTTGGCTGAATATCAAACGATATTGTGAAAGCACACGTTGTGAACTTTCATGGATGTGCTTTCATACTCAATCTATCTACAAAGTTTTTTAACTCGTATAGGTGGCATCAATGAAATGAAATGAAAGCTCTTCAATGGAACAACATACATAGAATTCGACTCTGTCTCTTCGTGTTAAGTCGTTCGATTTTGTCACTGATTTCACCCAAACTTCAAATACTTCATCTTTTATACAATGTGTCCGATTTCACAATGTGATTCAATATAACGATACTAATTCGATCTACACATTTTAAGAAATTTTTTGATGCCACTTTTGTTGTATCGCATGCGAAAAATACGTGATTAAGAATGTATTGATTAAGAATTCAGCATAAACATCCAATTCACTGACTATGTTATATTCTTCGCACAGATACATGACTTGCTCAATGTTGTCCGTTGTAAAATTCATTTTGTTAAAATAGAAAAACTGAAGAAATTTTTTGAATGAACAATTCGATACATCGGCTATCATCACTTCATTTTCTCTTAACCAGTTTTCATTAAACATTGTTTGGAAGACATCGATGGCTGTAGTCAATAGAAATTTGTGTACTGGGACTCGTTGCGATTGACCATCGTTAGTTTCAAAAATGAAATGAAAATCGGCTTTCTCTTCTTTCAAATATAATTTCTCGCCAATCGATGAATACACTTCACATTCATAGTTAGTTTCAGTTGACATGATGCAATACTAAAAATGATTTCAATTGAGCGTCCAAACTTACATTTACTTTAGTCGTAAATAAATTTGCTACAGTTCAAAATCTCCAAAATAAAAAATTGAGCGAATAGTTGAATAACCTGTGGAAAATTCCTTACACAGTAGTAAAAATGAAATTTTTAAATTGACATTTCACAATAATTTCTTGTAAAAATTTCAATAAAATAGTTAATTCCATGTTTTTTCTCACCATTGATGTGTTATCGAATTGTTACGTGTATCGAAACTGAAAAGTAATTCATTTTTTTGCCCAATAGCACATAACAGCGATAAAAAATTACGTTTTATTGTAATAAGACCATTTATTTCATAAACAAATGTTTTGATTTGCATAATTTTACATAGAAGAATGTACAGTTACATAGCTTACGAATGTTATAATTGCAATAATACACTTTTGCTTCACAAAATTTTAATAGTTTCATTTCCTAAAAAGTATATATTCATGTTTCAATAGGTTAAAAAAACACACATTTTCTTGATTGAATAAAAATTTGATGAAATTCCAACAAGCGAATGATAACAATTTTGATAGAAAATCTCCTATTTTCGTTGTGGTTAAGAGTAAGCAACTATCTTTTCTATATATATATATATTTATTTTTTGATTTACTTAGCATATAATTATTTTTCTAGCATTGAATAAAAGAAAATATGTAATTGAAAATGAAAAAGAAAAAGAAAATTAAATAATATTGTTTTTTGTTTGCATTGTTTTAATTATTAACGTCATATTAAACCCGATAATTTATACAATTCAATAGACTTAGACCACAAAAAAAAAGACCGTTTTACATTTTTGTATGTTCACTTTCTCTCTTTATCAATTTCAATGTGAATATGTGTGCATTCATTCGCGTCGTTCTGGTCTTTCTGGTCGGCTCATTTGTGCCATTGTGATGTATTGTCGAATTAAACGCGATATTTCGTGCGCTTGTTCAGTTTGGACACGGATCACTCGTTGTTGCATCAAATTGCCCACTTTCATGTCTAAATATAAAGCACCGTCTTCGGAACGGACCTGTTTAGAAAATTCATTAAATTTGTTAATTTTAATTGAATTGGAAAAGTGAAAAAAGAAATCTAAATCTGTATACCTTTCTGGTTGAAATGACTTCCATGAATGGCCAATGTCGTAGTGTTTCATGTGTGTTTGGTTCAAGGAACAAGACACCGCGCCTATTCAATGCTAAAATGATTTCCTTCCACATTGGACTAGATTCCTCGGCCAAACCATCTTCAGCCCATACTTTTCGCACCGCAAAAAAGCTACTGCCAAACAATGGCCATTCTGATAAAACGCTCAAAAATTGCGCTTTCACTTGAATTGGATCCAATCCAGCTACCGATGGCCAAGCAGATTGAACAAGCGCCACCCACTGGGCTGGTCGAAGTTCACGAATACCAAGCGCTGGTTTTGGCAAAAGGAATTTTATTTCTTTCATTACTGGAACTTGATTTAAATCAGCGGCACGATGTAAAAGTACAGCAATACGTGCCATATCTCGGACAATATCAGGTGATGGTGCACCACCGCCTGGTAATTCAAGTAGTAATCCCTCAAGGTAATCAGGTGCAACTTGATTGAACAATACTTCGACATAGAGGAGCGTTGGCATTGGATCACGTTTCATTTGGAAATGCCAAACTGAACGACAGAATATCAAATAAAACGGTTGACCCGATTTCAATAGCTCAGTTGTTACATCCAATATGTATTCGTCAGCTGCCAATGGCATTGTGAATGCATCACCTTGTACAATGCAATATAATGAAAACTCTTGCTGTTCAATTGGCGAATCGATACCAAGCAAACCACACAATTCAGCTATTACATCTGCCACTACAGTTGAACCGCGGGTATTGACAACACGTTCAGCACCACCAGGTAAACGATAAATTTGACGACGAGCCGAACTATGAAATGAGATATTTTTATGATATAAGTCTTACGTCTCGCTAATGAAATCTGATGCAAATTATTTTTAATTTTTAATTTTACGATTTTTTTCCTCACTGATTTGCCATTCATTCTTTTTTCTCTCAAAAAAAAAAAAGAATATTTCATTTTGAAAAATTGCTCGTTCGATGAAATTCAGCCGAAAAAATTTTGTAAAATATTTTTTTATTTAAATTTAAATTTCTTACCGTCCGGCACTAACTGCTGTAACTTCTTCAACACTGGGCACATTCTTTCGACCGCCACATCGTGCTGTTTTCCGTAAATTGGATAGACATACAGATGCAGTTCCATGCGATGATCGACGACGATCCGATGCAGCCGCTGTTAAATGTTCCATTAAATATGGTTTCAATGCATCCGAACAGCTAAAATATGCAGCCAAAATACTCAATAAACGCCATGCACGTTGACATGAATCCGGATTTTGTGATCGATTTGCTGTTGTTTGTTTCATCAATTGACAATATACTTCATCACGAAGTGTTAGATGTTTGTGGCAATGCTGTTAAAATTGTTTAGAAAGAATTTAATGAATGTCCAGAAATTGAGGGGAAAATTTAAAAAAAATGAACAATATTACAAGAAAAAACAAATTTAAAAAAATGCACAGAAATTTCAAAAAATTATCAAAAGGAATTCGAAAAATTTCAAGAAAATGAATAAAAAAATAAGAATTCAAAAAAAAAAAAAAAAAAAAATACCATTAAAATCGTATAGACGCATTTAACTTCGGTGAGTTCTGGATCTGGTGGTAAATCTCCACAATACCGAAGAATACATTCAAAACATTCAATGGACAATGGTGATAACTCGACCGGCAAACGCAGCAGTGGACTTCGAATTGGCAATCCTTGCCATTTCACCAAATCAGCATGTGGTCGCGATGATGTTGATCGCTTCTTGGCCCGCCCATTCAACTCATGGTCTTCGATTACTTGATTACTGTAAATAATGAAAAGAATGTGGAAAGAAAATCGTCATGAAAAAATGTTTACACGTTTGCAAAAAATAAAAACACAACCTAATGAAAAAGACGATTAAAATGTTGAAAAACATAAAAACCCATTAAAAATGATTTACTTTGTTGGGTCTCTAAGACAAAACCATAGTGTTGGTCATTGAAATCATAGATGTAATCCATCTATTTATGGGTAGACGAGATATGTGCCACTTCATATTTACGAATGAAAAAACATCATATTAGAAAAGAGATTTCATCTTCAATGCAACAAAATATGGTATTTTAAAATCGATTCAGTCTCTTTTCAATGAATTTTTTTTTCCTAATCTTTGACCATTATTTTCGTCATTTTAGATTTTATTTTAAATATTTTTCTATTACTTCTCATCAGTAGTGATGCAATGTTCACACTATATATGTGACCGCATTTTTAATCGTGCAATTTGTTTGGATTGCGTCATTTCAAATCTTTTTACGGCATTTTTTCCTTTTTTGCCCAATGAACACTGACCGTAGATTCGTTCGAAGTGGCATACAATTTGCCTCTGATTTACCATTAAATTATGCTATGCAATGAAATATGTAATATACAATGCGGTAATTCATATTTTATTACAGCAATTATAAGACATCGTTAAATATACGAAAATCAACAATTTGTACGTCTCGCTAATGAAATTAGTATTTAGTAAATTTTGATTTGTTTTCAAAATGAAAACACATGCAATTTCGATTAATCATTATAACATTTTGAGGCAATTCAATCAATTTTCTTCATCGTTTGTGCAACAGATAAACGGTTTTTTATTGACTTAAATTTCACCAATTTTACTGCTTTCATATATGAACATTGCTTTCATTAATCACATTTATTGACTAAAAATTTTATGTCTGGATTACAGTTTATTGTTTGTTTGGTGTCGATGTTTCCGATGAATTGTACTTAACATGGAATAACTGTTGGTTTCTTTTTGGAAAACATTTTATTTGAAAAAATCGCCCAATTATGCAGGCCTTGTGAGTTAAACTCACTGAGTTTTTTTTTTGGTGAAATTTCTTAAGTTGACAAAATATTTAATCTGATTTATTTACTTGATTATTTGCATTAAAAGATGATTTTGTCTTTTAAATTTCATCAATATTCTATTATTTATAATCATTTCATAATGATTTTCTAATTTGATTTTTATTGAAGAAAAAAAAAAATCAATCATGATTTGCGTTAACCCACTATATTATTCTATTAGTTTTCAAAGGAAATTCAGTACCTTTTAAACGGTTCTTCGACTCGATGCTCAATGTCAATCATTTTTTTTTTTTTTACTTTTTATGACATTTTCACAAAACTTTCCACCTCCGATCTGATTTCTGGGAGAATCTTATTGATTGACAAATTATTAAACTGAAAATCACTCAAAATTATCGAAAATTTCTCAATTTTCTTCAGAAATTCTCAAAATTTCAAAACAAATCTTCTATTTTTTTGAAATTTCTTTCACACTTAGGAAGAGATCACAATTTTTCAAAATTTCCCTGAACAATTGGCGATTTTTATATCATATTTTCAACTTTCCAACGAATTGAAATACATTTTTTTTCACAATTTTTTAACACAATTCGAATAAATTAAATCCGAATAAATTTGCACATTTGTTTAGCGGTATCAGGAGAACCTGATCATTTGTAATTGAAGAATATTTTTTTTTGTTTTTGTTTTTTTAAGCGTTTGTCATTTGGTCGATACTTTGAGATTCTTCATTCCATGTTTTAATCTTCTAAATTTTGCTTGAATTTCTACTAAACTTAATGAAAAATTTTCTCTCGATTTCCGAAACGTTTATGAATTTCTGCCGAAATAATATGTAATTCATCATATTTCTGTCAATCACGACATTACATTATTCCGTTGAAAATTGCCGAATGATTTTTTGGATGGAGTTGGAAATTCGTGAGACTTTCGCTGATTTTCACTTTTTATTTCCTCCATGTGAAAAAAAAAAACCAAATTGTTTGGTCGTATCGATGAGAGTGAATGCAAGACATCGACTGAGCTCATTTTCGCGGTCGATTTGCATGTGTTCCGATACATGAATTTCACTTCCCACCACATATATGTTTGGTGGATCATCTTTTAGATTTGATTTTTCCATTTTCGTCGGTTAATTGTCAGTTTGTGTTTGGGTTGAGTGCAAACAATGGACCACGATCTAGATGAGTAAAAACTACGAAGATGATTCAAAAAAAAAAAAAAAAAAATTGCAAACTATGGCCGTGGAACGAGAAATTAAATCGTATTTACTGTTCACATGTGTGGCCCATTCGGTTACTGATATTATGAGACAATGCAATGGAGTCGCATTGTAAACAAAATTCGTGATCTGCATTGACCAGTGCTTTTTTTGTTGATTTAAAACTAAAATTCAATTGTCATGGAAATGAAGTTGCGTGAATCGAATTTCACAAAGAGAAAAAAAAGTCACAAATTGGAGATAATTTAAAATTTATTTTTCGTATTGAACAAAACATTGATCGATAAAAATCCGCCTAGTGCTGATTTATAAATCGAGTTTTCTGATCGATGCTGTTTGTTCCAATAAAATTTGCATCACCAATGAACCAAAACGACTTGTTTTTGTATTCAAACATTCGATGTATGTTATGATAACAACGAAGAAAGCCACAAAGCAAAATAGCACGACGACGTATTGCGTATAAACTCGCGTCTGTTTACGTTTTTTTTTTAATTAATGGGAATTTTTATTTGTTTTTTTTCTTTTTTTTCATTTGTCTGTAATTTGAAGTCTCGCTTTGCTGCACAAACTAATTTTCTCCGCTATGCTGTTCCACCAAACGTTTGTGAGCTCCGCTAGTTTACACCTTGCAATGAGCATGCAATTGGTCATTCCCATAAATATTTTTATGCCAAAGAAAATCAGCACTATATGAGTGACTTTGAACAAACAATTTTTTTTTTATATTTACAAGTGATTTTGTTGGTATTCCCATGGGATTTTGTTGCATTTAACAATTGTTACTTGATACAGCATATGAATGAAGCATTTAGATTATCAATTTACATGATTATCCGATTAAAATGTTTTATTAAATCAAAATAGTTTCGTGTTTAAATGGCACGAGCAATTACAATCGTGGTATGTATCATCGCAAATATCACAGATCTGTCTGCAGTTCTAAATTTGTACCAGAATTGATTGAATGACAAAATCGTTTGAATTTTAAACATTGAAGTTATATTTTTAACCAATTTCACGATGTTTTTATACATTCATTTCACCCGATTTTTTTCCTACTTTTTCTACAATTTGTAATTTTACGCAACTTTCAACGGGTTTCATGTTTTTTCACAAGTTTTCAGTAAAAATTCATGTTTCGCAATTTTTTTATCTTTTCTACGCAATTTTGCATAATTGAAAGAATTGTTTTTTTGACATTTTTTTTATGTTTTTCGTTTTTTAAGTTGTTTTTGTGATTTCTACGACTTTTATGATTTTTACATGACTTTTTATGTAGTTTTTTTTATAATTGTTTAATTAAATGTTCAATACCATCAATGTATTTAACAATGTATTTTAGATCTTTTTCATTCATGTTTTTACCATTTAAATGTTCATTGAGAATTTGGGGATTCAAAAACGTTGTCCCAAACTAAAAATCATTCGCATTGCGAACGACAGAAAATTTCACAAACATGTAATTTTCCCAGTCATTGATTGAATAAATCAACACGAAATGTAATAAATCATTTGCCATGAAATCAATCACGTAATAAATTTTCACGGCATGCAATTCAATTGCACGTTGATTCATTTGCAATTGAAATCCAAATATAAATAATGAGCAAATTAAATGAAGCGCCACACAAAGTGGATATTTGAATATCATTTTCTCTTCACACTCATTGAATTAAAGTTGAGTGCAATTAATTAAATCGAAACAAATAGAAAAGATGTGCGGCGAGAGACTGAAAAAAATGATCTCTCATGTTGGATTGAATATGTGGACTCCGATAATGTGTTTGTAATTGTTGCGCAAGCGTCTGAGAAATATCTGTGAAATTCTCGGCACACAATGAAAATGGTAATTAAATCATCGATTGAAAAAAAACGAGCTGATGAAATACAAAAACACTGATCAAATGGCGTTTAGATATCACACCTTTTTGAACTAAAATGAACATAACAGAGAAATAAATGAAGATGAAATTTTCGCAAAAAAAAGAAAAAATTTAAAAGAAAGAAAAACAAAAATTATACACGATTATGTAAATCGGATTACAAAAAGATGTTGAATTTCCGCTATTTGCATTATTATTTATCATCGGGCGGTTTTCACGCATTGTTCTCTTGCTTGTCATGTTCATCCGCTTGTTGTTTTGTTTATCCGAAAAATGAAAAAAAAAGAACACACACACAGCAAGAGAGAAAGAGGGACAGATGGAGAGGCAGACAGCCGGAGAGATACAGAGAGAGAGTCAAAGAAAGTGAGAGAGAAAGAGGAACAAAGAAGGAGGGATGGATAGAGCCAAAGTGAGTGAAAGAGAGAAGAAAACCAAATGAAAACTCTATTCGAATCAAGCTGACACCCAACGACTGAAAAAGAGAAAAAGAAATTAACTGCCATTTGCGATTGCGATTTTGGCGAGAAACGGCTGTTTACAGAAACAAAGGAAAGAAATTGAGCAACAATAATGTCTTCTGGTTGGGAAATCAGTTTTGTTTTTGCTTATTTTTTTTCTCTTCGCTTTGATCAGATATGTCTGGATGATAATAATTAAAGTTTGAGTTAATTTGATTTCATGATTCGCTGAAGGAAATCGCTCAAGCTAATCGATTGCTATAGCAAATGATTCAAAAACGATGGTGGCAGCAATGACGGCAAGAAAAACAATTATTAATTCTTCGGAAATTGCAATTCTTGCATGAGAATATGTGATTTAGTTGGGAAGTCAAGTGATTGTTATTTTCTACTAAATTCTATACACGCATGAGGAAGTTTGAGCAGATTTTTTATTTATATTTTTTAAATGAAAACAAAAACAATAATTTTCACCCGAGCAAATATCAAAATTTGAATGTGAATACCGGCCACACATTTAAACTTGAAAACCGTATAAACTATTCTGCGTGTAAAATGTCATGCGATTCGACACAAAAAAGAACTTGTTTGAGTGTTGACAACATACATATCTTTCACCGAATTGGTTCCCATTTTAAAATATTAAAAAAAACACAGAAAATTGCATTTTCTGACTAAAAAATGAAGTCAAAATGGCAATTATACACATATTAAAAAATGAAGAAAAAAAGAAAAATATAAGAGAATGACGCGAGAGAGAGAGAGAGAGAGAGAGAGAGAAAGAGAGCAAAAGAAATCCAGACCAGATTCGAATCGTAATTATGGTTTTGTGTTAAGCTAATTTCTATGGTTATTAATGGTTTTTTTGCGCTTCTATGCACGTTAACTTTTACTTTTATTTTGCCATCTAATTTTGTCCATTTTTTCACAAATTTCACTCGTAATTTTCTGGCATTGCGTGAAAATGTTTTCAAATTGATTTTCCAACGTTTTCGTTTGTTTTTCATCGTTGTTTTGAGTAGTTCCATTATTAAATTCCGTCAGAATTATTTCAACTTATCAAATGGAGCGTTCAAAACCAAATTTGGAAGCGCCACAAATATGGACACGAATGAAGGTAGCAGAAAAAAAATTTCAAAAAAGAGAATAAAATAAATGTGGAAATTGCAATAAAATGGGAATAAACGTGTTCTACTTACTCATCGCGGAAATGTTGCATGGCAAATTGAAGAAGTGTGTACTTGGCATTTGTAGTTGGTGTTGGTTGCATTGCGCTCAATGCTGAAAATTGTTGCTGATCATCTTGTTCATCCATATGCAATGCCAATTGGCCATTTTCCATTGTTATGCTGGTTTTATGTTGATGGCCATGCTGCGGTGACATCGAATGCTGTTGCGAGTGTGGTGATTGTGCTGGCGAATGATGTGATGATTTTGAGTGTGGTGATGACTCTTGTGAGACATAACTGTGCGGTTGCGATGAATGTTTACCATTGTGCTCAATATGATGATGACTTGGAATAATTTCATCGATACTGTGATGACGATGGCTCTTCTCATGTTGAATATTATTATTCACTGTTGGCGAACCAGGCGATTTTCCAACACCCGAGCCGTGCACTTGAGCTTCCAGCCGCTCAATTGGAACATTCAATGTTTGTGCGGCTGCTCGTGCTCCCGATGATAATGTTGATGCTTTTGATTGAACCTACACCATTTTTGGCGAGAAAAATGAATAATGGAAATTTCAATTTAAACAATCATTTTCAATATGAAATATTAAAAAAAAAAAATGGGAACAAAATAAAATAAAAAAATAAGAAAATAATAAATTTTAAAATAAAAAAATAAGAAAATAATTCCAAATTTGAATATTAAATGAAACAAAACAAAAATTCAAGATCAATAGCGATGTCGATCGATGGAAGTCATTGACTTTTTCCCAAAAATGAAATTAAACTTTGCAAACGGAAGTGAATCCAAATTAAATCAAACTTAATGCACTGTTGCACTTGCTGAATGTCGTCATTTACAGCTTATTTCCGTTTCAAAATCCACTTCGTATGAATTTCACAAAGTTTAAATTTTTTCTCGATTTTGCGATAACAACATGATAATTTCACATGAAAAATTCATAATTTTTTAATCAATTTCCCCTTTCATTTCAAAATTCCGTAAATTGGATAAAATTTGTGCAATGAAATGAAGTGAATAGATAGCAAATTGTGCAAAGAAAACGGCGCCTTAATTATTTAATTGAAAACAAAAGCAAAAGCAAAATTAGATTGTCGAACCTCAAGTGAAGTGAGTGTTTCGAATCGTGCTAGAATTTCTTTGACGGAGATTTTCGGTTCAATGGGTTCTTCAACGATTGTTTCCATTCGTGAAACGGATCCGGAACTGGCGATACTTGTTCGACGAGTTTTATTTAGAATAAATGGAGCATTTGTTGTGGTTTCTTTGTTCCTATTATCATCGCTAACAACAACCGACCCAGACCCCGACACAGATGATGAAGTGGCAATATATTGTTCAACGTTTTCAGTATTCGGAGCACAATCATTAACAGAATGATATTGTTCAAATTGTCTATATGCACAATGTCTATTTTCACATAATTTGTCGTTGGTTGGTTTTTTTCGTACAAATTCAGTGACTATCGGTTTTTCTCGATTTACTTTCGATGTATCGTTAAAATATGGTTCATACAAACAATCTTGACCATTTGAATCACTATCATCACGTTCTTTGGAATCGGTTATTGAATCACAATTTGACAATGAATCGGATTGTCGTTCGTCGTGATCACCGTCGTTGTTGTCGTCTTCATCACCTTCAACACACCAACTATCTTGACTTGAATTATCGGTATGATTTCGTTCTGAGCTGGCCAAACTATCAAGCGATGTGGATCGATGCAACGATTGATTTTGTTTGCTTTTTGCTATTGGTATTGGGCTTGGCGTTGCAATCGTTTCGAAACACTTATAACTACTAATATTATCATGCCATTGCATTGTTGTTGTTTGGTGTTTTGTCTGTTTCTTGCGTTGATTTTTTGCGTTGGATTTTGCTGTTGGTGTTGTGGTTGTTGTTTTTGTTGGCGGTGGCGGCGATGGCAATGCTTTTGCTAATGACTTTTGTAACGGTCCCATTCCTATTCGACCAGTACGTAGCCGCTAAAATGCGGTCTGCTCAATTTATAGATATGCTTGGTTCGTCTTTTTTCTTTGTCTTACAAGAAAAAAACGAAAAAATAAAATGGTTAATTGGCGTTTCTGCTCGTTTCGGTCTCTATCTTCCTTTCTCTGTCAGTCAGTCTTTTTTTATTTCAGCAACACGATGATAATCATTCAGAGCGATCACTACAACAAAGCCCAATTCATTATTTGTTGCGAACACGTTCAACAAATGTTTCTCATTCCAAACAAACGTACGAAAAATAAAAACTAAACAAAAATCATAAATGTTTCTGTCCGAGTGATTACATGAGAGGCGCAGGCTCTCTGTGTATGCTTCTTTTTCTGTATTTTCTCTTTGAACGCAATGTTATAATATTGCACGTTGCATGTATGAGAGAGTAAAATGAAAGAAAAAAAAAGAAAATGTAACGGCTTTCAGTCCATTGTTGCACTTGCGCTTCAAATCACAAGTCGGAACCACACTATAATTTAATCATCATGTTCAGCAAACATTAACTATATCGCTTCAACATTCCAATTGCGTGAAAATTATTATTGACCAGTTTGTTTTGTTCATTTTATTTTTTTCGTTTTACACATTCATTCAGCTAACTATTTTTATCACAAAATTGGCCATTTGTTTCAATCTGTTTTGTTTCGATTTGTTTTTCTTTTTTTTTCTTTATTTTTGCTTGCATTCGCTATGCGCCGTACATTCCTTTTCGAATTCAAGTAGCACCCAAACTGGATTCACTGATTTCTCCCGTTAAATCTACATCACATTTCTCTTTGACATACACACATGCACACGCACATGAACACTCACCGCAATGTGGTTTTATCGCGAATCTTTAGTTCGTCTTTCTCTAATGTCTGCCAAAATGTTCGATACACTTTGCTCGCGGCGAACAAATTCTCAATTAATGCTAAATATTTTCATTTGTATTTTTTTATGTTCTTTTAAATTGTCATTTAAAACACAGTTTTTGTCGTTCGGTCAACCAAATGAGCACGCATGAAATAGAAACAACTGAAATCTGGTTTCTAATAAGACATCACTGGCAAACGCTTCTTTTTTCTTTTCGTTTCTTCTTCTTGTCGTCGTTTTTATGCTTTTTCTATGTATGGTGATCCGTCACTTTACCAAACTAGTTTCTCTCACTTTGGTCGCAAACACGATATCATAAACATATCATGAATTTAGGTCAAACACATCATTTTCACAATGAAATTAGAACAAACGCACATACTCCCCACGATACAATTGGCATTTGGGGACGTTGCTCATTAATTTTTATAAACTTTGGAGTTTCTAAAAAAAAAATTCTTCCGAAAATCTAACGGAATATGATTAAAGACTGCATCTTTCTAGCTCATTCAATGATGCTTCTTTATGAATTTTTTTTTCTCTTTTTGTTCGAATTGAAATTTCCGAACTAAAATGTCTTTATTCAAATATCTGTATTGAAATGACCGAAAAATCCAAATTTAACTGTAAAAATGTTCCATGAAACCTGATGAATGGACTGATTGTTCCGGAGATTTTAATGTGTAAACGAGTTAAGCTGTTATTTACTTTCAGTAATTTGTGTATTTTTAACCTTGCAATTTACTGAAGGTCTTTAATTCTTTTAATAGTTATGTCTTTGGAGACATTTTATGTCATTTAAAATATTTATGCTTTTATCGACTTATTGTCATCAGTCATTTTCACATTTTTTCAAAGCCAATTTTTTTTTAATTTGTATTTTTTATTTTTTTTAAAGCAATATTAACACACAAGTCTTTGATCAAATATGCAAATAGTTGAAATTCAAAAATTAACACTTTTCCCTTTTATCAACTCGAGTGATTATCACTGATATTACAATTGAAACTATTATTCCAAACGGTGAATGCTGAACGAAACGATAAAAATAACAATCACACATACATTCTTGGGTTAATGTTCGAAACTCTCAAGTAATTCTCAGTTATTCTTCAAACTTTTGAATAAAAATAAACAAAAAAAAGAAAGAAAGAAATTCCATAATTGTTTGTCCAAAATGAATTCAGCTATTTTTTTTTTAATATTAGTATGAATATGAATATGAATGCTGAAGGAAAGTTCTGAATAAAATGGCAAAAAACCTGCTAAATCACATTTAAATCGTCGAAAAATCCGAAACCCAACAAATTGATTTAATCAATTTTTTTCTTATTTTTAATTATTTTTCGCTCTGTTTATTCACAAAAAAAGGTCTTTAATCCCGATTTTTATCCCACCGTCAGTTAACACCAACGTTTTTCAAATGGTCACAGATAAAAAGTGTCAAAAATGTGGTAAAAAGAAAAACATCGATTAGCCGCACTGAATGAACAAAAAAAAGCACTGCACGCAAACAATGAATGTTCTGTAAAGCGCGAATGATAATAAAATCACAACTGGCTGACTGACACAAACGAGCACTGCTTGACTCTGATGTTTACAAGTGAATCAAAAGAAAATGCGCACAGCGAATAAAGAAGATGGTGAAGGTAAATCAACAACAACAATAACACGAATGAATTTGCTAATGCTTTTCCACGAATCTTTCACTTGTTTGATCTTTTAGCATAACCATTTGTTGTTCGTGTGAGTGTATGTGTGTGAGATTGTTATTTTTTTTCTTTGTTGTTATTTCTTTTTTTTCTTGCTCGGTGCACGCTTTGCTGTGTTTTGAATAAAAATTGTGCTACAAATGCAACGTTATTTCTTGTTAAGTGGCCGTGGTAATGGTAAACCGTCGATTGCATCAGATGGTGAATGAAAAAGAGCAAAATGGCAATCAGAGCGCGTTTGTACCTTTTGGATAAACACACACGAAAATGGACTTTGAATGTTGGGCCCGTTTTATAGATCAGTAGTGGAATATGTATTATCATTTGCAAATACATCACAACGGTTTCTAGAAATTTTTCCATCGGCAAATGCAATCATTACATATGATCGGGATCAATTTGCCTTATTGCAAATGATTCAAATCGGCACGAGTAACTGTTTAATTGAATGCAATAGAACAGTTTTCTTTGAAATGGGTACTGCCAATGATGCTACTACTGCCGCTGCCGTTGTTGATGATAATTTTCCATACCATTTCGTCAAGACTTGTTTGCACTAACGAGCTAATAACACTACTGAATAGACACAACTTTTGAAATTTGATATTAACAGTCACATATCTTGAGGTATGCATCTGATATTCAAGCTATTTTGCACAGTTTTATACGAAAGTAAAGAAATGTTTTATCACATTATTGCATTTTTGATGAAAATTGGCGCATTTTCAAGACATTCAACGAATTTTTACAGAAATAAATTTGATTTAGTTTGAAAAGCCTCTTTAGAAGACAAATGATTGATTTGGTCATCGTTTTTGTATCTCAAATTTTTCGAATGATCATCAGTCGACTCCAAATGATCTTGGTGAATAATTTTACGAAGATATTGAGAATGTTAATGATTGAGCATGTAATCATAACTTGCAATGAATACTGAACACACCAATTTTGATTTAGTGTGTTCAATGAACCCAGTTATTAACGTTGATAGTATGAAAACCACTTAAATTCAATTCCAAATGATGATTCCTAGTCCATAAATTGTTTCAATTGATTTAAAATCAAAATACTTCTTAAATTATTCATTAATAATCAATTTTGCACTGAATTCATTGAATTTACTCAATTAATGGCGGTACTGCTGTGGTTGTGATTTATCACAAATTTTATAAGCCGATTTCGAGTTTTTCGTAATCATTCTTGAACATTATCATAAGCACCTTATCTCATATACGTTAATTGAGATTCAAATAACGTTTTAGAAACCAATTAGAAATGAGCGAATTTGCGAATTGGATTTTCGTGCAAAATTTACTTTCATTTAATAAGAAAACTGAAATTTGTTTTCACCGTAAACATTACGTGCCAAAATACCTCAATCAATGTGATTAACTAGCGAAAAATGTTTCAACTCGTTTGATTAGCAATGTTGATAATTTGCCAGATATATGTGTTTAATTGAAGTAAATGGGTTCTCATTTGAATAGTGGCTAATTTATTGCTACATTTCGTGTGTTCACTGTTTATGATTATTTTGGATAATTTTTCCCCTTTCCCTCTTCTTCTCTCTTATTTATTCTCTTCTTCATTTTCTTTTCATTTTCCTCTGCTTCTCTATTTTCAACTTTCGTTTTGATTTCCTTGCATCAATTACAATAAACTTTGAAGCCAGCCAAGTATTTGAAACCATCTAAGAAACTATCCGAAAAATCATAAACAAAGGTAATACCTGTTAATTAATTTATCCACTGGCAATTAGTTAAACGAAATGTGAAAAACAGAAAGGAAAAATCAAAGGCGATAAATGAAATTTTGATAAGATAAAGTGAAAAAATGGTTCGTTTTGTTTTGCGATTTTAATTACATATATGCATGCAAACAGAGCGTATCATGTTTTGGTGGGGAGATATTTTCTATGCAAGTTAAATCCAACCATATGACAATTTCAAAGTGAAAATGCGACGCGACATCGTTGTTGATCTCTTAATTGTTTTTTATGAAACAATTTTACGACCGTCATAAAACTTACATAATATTTTCATGAAAATGAAAGGAAAAGTCATTGAGAAAAACGTACCTTTTTAAATTCTTGACAGAAAGTTTGAATCATAATTTGAATGGCAGTGGCACGTGGTGCATGAAGAACGATGCGATTTCCATTTTTAAGATTGAGTTGAAGTGCGGCCGGACGTGGCAATGTGATGGCACCTTGCAAATCTGCCAATGGCACAGAACGAACAACACTTACATAGTCTGATTCACGGCGAGCTAAATAAACGCCCGTATGTGATACAGCGAGCAAAGACACTTCTGGAAATTGTGGTGAACCACTGACAATGAATAAACGAGCAAAATACAATGGCCAATTGCGTGCCATATCGATTAAATGACGTTTTACAATGGCACGAACTTGTTGATTTTTTACAGTTTCAACGGTGACACCATGGCCACCAAGTAAATTTAATGCATTTCGCTTTTCTTGCGGTGATATACGTAAACATGATGTTAAACCAAAAACATCAGCCGCTACTTGAGCAAAGAGTAAATCGAGCGTTGCTGGTGAACTTATCGATTCGGTTGGATGGAATACTTCTTTGCGAACACGTAATTTCCATGGCACACGATTGTATGTTAAACATGCCACAGCGGGCAATTTTGTTACGGGCGGCACTGGTGCTGGTGGCGCATTTGATGGCCATTCAACATCGGTCATATCGTCTGGTTTGTCAGTACTTTGTGTGATTTGTGTTGATGCTGAAGTTTTTCGTTCACGATCCATTCGGGCCATATGCGTTTTAAATGTGGCACGTTCGATCATTTGTGCTGGTGATTTTTTTATGGCTTTTTCTTTTTCACGCTCAAATATTGCCGCTTTATTTGATGTTGATGATGGTTGATACACTTTTTGACTTTCACGCTCACGTTCAACTTGTTTCATTTCGAAAATTCGATCATGTTTTTCACGTTCCTTTAAACGTTCACGTGTATCACTTTCGCCCTCAACTTCATTTCGATCCCAAACGGATTCGCTGAAATTTTCACGATCTCTTGATCGCGAACGTGATCGTGATCGCGGTTCACGATCATTTTTCTCTTTTTTATGATCGTAAATCTCATGTTTAGCCGCTTCAGCTCGACCCCATGAATCATAAGTGTCCTTCGATACTTCTGAACCATTCCAATTTTGTTGCGATTGATGAATGCCAAATGTATCACGTTCATGACGTTTCTGATAAAATGATGGAATTTCTTGCTGTTCTGGTTGTTTTTGTTGCGTACCTGGTATTGGCGGCGGTGGGAATTTTGGCGCTGGTGGTATTACACCTTTGGCCGCTTCCATTCGTTTGACTTGTGTTCGAACCGATGGCAAATCAGGTTCATCCAATTTATCGTTTGATCCAAAGAGTCCGCTTAATTGTTGTTGCAACATCATTCGACGTGCATCTTCCAATTTGGCTGGTGCACGTTGATTTGATTCTGTGCTTGTTGATGATCGCACTGAATGACCGGCAGTCACTTGTTCAAGTCGTTGTCGCATTTCTGAACTCAATTTCAATTTTCCAACGCTCCCTGGCGGTGGACGTTCAGCACCAATTTCAAAACTACGACGGGCTGCTTTTGATACATGTGTTGTTGTTGTAGTCGTTGTTTGGATAACATTCTCTTGACTGAATTTTCGTATATTTTGCGCTGGTGCACTTGTTGTAGTTATTCCATTTTTTACAATAACATTTTCCACTTCAAATTCATCCCATTCGATTTGTGCACTTGAACCATTTGGCGAGCTTGTATTCGATTGTGGTGTATTTTTTCGCTGAATTTGTCGCATTTTAAATTCCATGAAATTTTCGTCAGTACCCGTTTGGGCGATGTCTTTTGGTGGCCAAACCCATTTTCCAATTCGTACGGTTTTCGCACGTCCGTATGGATCGAGGAATGGCCGAGAACCAGATGGATCATTGAATTCAATCGGTGGTGGCATTGGAGGCGGTGGCGGTGGGGGAATATGTGAATTACTTTCGGCCGAAGATTTTCGATTTCGATCAAAATCACCGTTAAATGGCGGCGGTGGTGGTCGTGATTTAAAACTTTGCTTGCGTGGCGCTATTTTTGAACCCGACGCAGACGATGTATCTTGTTGACTTAAAAGTGTTTGTAATGCTTGGTTTTGTGCTAATAATTGCTGTTGAATTTGCAAATTTTGTGCCATTGCCGATTGTAAAAATGCCCGTTGTAGTTCTGTCTTGTCGACCGATGATGTTGATGTGAAATTCTCTGGATTCGTTCCCATTACTAATACGGGATTCATTTTTGATGGTGTTCCATAACCATTTGATGAACTTTGAGTTTGATGTGTCGTTCCACCACCTTTGATTGCGTCGACCAATTCCGATTTTTCCGTTAGGCGCTTCAAGGAATCATTCACGAATATTGGTTGGAAGAGTTCTGGAAGAAAATATCAATTTTTAGAACAAATTTTGATTTGAAAAAAAAAAAAAGAATCTAAATGAATTTTCATACCGATTCAGAAACCCCTTTAAAAGGTTCCCTTACCTGTAATATAATCGTCCAATGAAATCTCAGTATTTGTCAATTCTTGAACTTCTTTGTCAATTTGTTTTTCATTTTCTTTGTTATGTTTATGTCCACCTCCCTTGATGATGCGTTGCAATCTATTTGCTGATTTTAAATCATTTAAATCTTGGTTAATTTCCGGTGCTTCAAAGTAATCAGCATGACCACCGCGAATACTTGTTGACAGTGAACGAGCATCGGACAATTCATCCAATGATCCATCCAATACTGGACTGAATAAATCATCCAAATATTGATCAACGTCTGAAAATTGATCAACATTTGATGGGACACGAACACGACGTACGTGGCTAGCGAGTGATGGTGCTTCGCTTGTATCTGTTGAAGAAAATTTTTTTCATTAAAAAAATGAAGAAATGTCTTTTAATTAAAAAATGAAAAAAAATGACACTTACCCGACATAGCCGACGATCTTGTTGCATAATCGGTGCGTTCCATGTATTTATTCGAATGTCCAGCCGATCGTCGTCCCGCATATTTCTGATATCTTGGTGTTTCTCTTAATGGCGCCAATCGTTCAACCGAATGATATCTATCATTCAATCGACTTTCCGACAATCCTAATTCAGTCAATTGTTCATTTTCCTCATCTTGTTCAGCTTGTGAAATGACTTCAGCATTGCTATCAGCTACACTTTCACCAGCCAATAAATCGTCCATTGATTTCGATCGTGTTTTATCCGTTTCAAAATATCGATCATTCAATGCCGATTTGCGTGACAATAAATCATGTGATGTTTTCCGTTGAACACCTTCAAAATTGCGATTACTAAATTCTGGTTTATTATCAACAACCGGTTGTGGAATGGGTTGTTCAGTGATTCGTTCAGTGGTTGAATGTCGTTTCATCGGTGGTTCTGGTGGTGGAATATTTGGTCTTTTTGGATTTGGACTTTCAGGCTCTGCAACAACAGTAATTTTCGAATTTTTGCGTCCAGATCTCAACAAATCACTACGAACTGTTGGAAAAGCTGGACAAAGTTCCTTTTCTGAAATCAAATCCAACACGAAATCCAATCCATTTGAATCTGACACTAATCCAGAATCATCCAGAACAATAGTCCATCCTTGTGATGGTACGGCCAATGATGAAAGTGCTAAAGCGGCCGCTTCTTCGCATGTTGTCCATGAATCGATAGCAACTGTTTGTGTAGCGTCATCTGGCAACGTTAGACTGAGTGCAATGTCTGAACTACGTGCATTGGCTCGCCATTCAAGCCAAGTTGGTGGATACAAACGGCTTGTAATCATTTGTGATCCAGTATTTCGTAGTAGTTTCCGCAAAAGTGAGTCTTTAATTGACATTGGTGCATTATCAATGACAAATTTAATCAAATATTTATGCAAAGCAGGTCCTGGTTGAAATGATGACAAACAATGTCCCATCAATTGCCAAATACGAATTGATTGTGATTCATCAACTTTATAGACTTGATTGCAAAGTTGAACGTAAATTTCATCACGAACACTTCGTGACGATTGTCCTTTGTGAACAATATAATCGGCAAGTGCTTTCTCTTTTGCACTGTCCAAATTTTTATCATTTGCCCATCGCAAAATGAGCTTGAATACGGCCAATGAACTTTGGAAATCTTCGTCACGTGAAGCGGCTCTAGATAGGAATGGTGATGAAATTGGATCACGTCGTGGTGCAAGTTTAACACCATTGCAATACACTGAACTAAATTTACCAAATGCAAATTGATCCAAATCGTTTGGCAAATCGAATGTATTTGGTGGACCGGGCACCGTACCGACGACTTTTACTAAATGTCTATCACCATGCAGTGAATTCCATCCATCCAATTTGGAGAAAATGAATGCTAATTCAGCCGGAACATCCAATTGAACGACATGATTTCGTTCCTGTTCAGCAACCATTGCTTTCTGTTGTCGTTCACGTTGTGTTCGCTCCAAATTTCGTCGCCGTTGCAATTCAGCTTTGAGTTTTTGATACATTTTTCGTTGTCTTCGTCCACGATACAATGCCTGCAATTGGATTGTACCTTTTTTCAAATGGTGATAGCGTTTTCGATCTCGATAACCCTTCCAAATTGATTGAATTTTCGTTGCGGCACGTTTGCGACGCAATGAATGCTTTTTCGATAACATTTTTCGAACATTTCTCTGTATAATAATGGCTGCGTCACGTTGACGTTCACTTCGATTACTTTCGAGGGCACGATGAATGGCTTCTCGAAGGAAAACTCGTGTTGCGCCCAATTGAAAATCGGGTCCTTCAACGCCTGTCTCTGGAATTGTCTCGAGAACACTGCGACACAAATCACGATACGGTGTTCCACGTGGCAATGGACTTTTCAGCATGTGACGATATCGTTCGACAAAATGTTGGAAACGCAATCGAACTGGATAACCCTTTTGCCGAATGCGAATTGTATCGAGCATGCCCAAGTAACGAAGTTGCTGTAAAACGCATGGCATATCCATTCGTAGAGCATGTTTATCATTGTTTGGTTTCACACATCTAATAAACCATGGATTGCATTTGGCCATCGATTGTAGCAAATGTTGTAATGAATCGGAGAATCGAGCTGCAACCGTTGGTGTTCGTGGTTTCATTGTTACAAATCGACCATTTGCACCGCGCGGCAATGATTTTGAATTATCTCTTTGAGCTCGCAATTGTTTTGTTATTTCTTTCATAATTGGAAGATCACTTGTGGCCAACAATTCAAGCACATCTGGTCGAACGGCATCACGATTTTTCTCTAAAAATCCTTCGACATTGTACCAAACTTGACCAGCGTAATGTGTCACACCGAATTCTTGTGCACCAATTCTTGGACGCGAATATAATTCATTAAGAGCATGATTGTAGTGACACTTTTCTAAGAAACTTAAATCACTTGCACGCGGAAAATTGGATTCATCGTCTAACAAATGGAAAATACCAACTGGTTTCTTTGCAAGCAAATGAATAACTGGCAAATTATCTTCCCATGGCATTGGATTCCATTCTAAACGCTCACGAGCGTATTCTGCTTGCTCCAATTTGAACACATGCTTGTTGAAATATAATTGAAGATTCTCATTTGCATAATTAATGCATAATTGTTCGAAGTTATTTTCGGGAAAATCTTCAAAACCAAATATATCGAGAATCGAAATACGGTAAGCATCGTGGGTACCACCTTTGTGAACTATTGAATTGATGCGGGAAACCAACCTGAAGAAGAAAGGGGAAAATTAGTCAATTGAAGAAGAAAAACATAAAGCAATGATAAACTACCAATTGAATAGACCAGAATAAAGCACTTTTGCGAATGCATCGCGTGAATCAAGTGCTTGATCAATGCCCAACGGTGTAAATAAGCGTTCTGTTCTCGTTTCTGTGATACGTGTCGTCAATGTTCTGTATAAATCTTCATCTGATATTTGCAGTAAATGTGCTGCCCATTTTACTTCAGCGTCCGAACCAAGTTCAACGCCTTCTTGTCCATGTCTCAATTGACGGCGGTGGAAATAAATCTGAAAAATGCATTTTTGTTAAAATTTTTCTTCAAAAATTGAACTCTCAAGAAATCTAAACTTCTTTAGGAAAAAATCAAATTTTCTCCAAAAAATGCCCGAAAAATCGGTTGCTCGAGAGTATTTTTGTTCAAAAATTTGAGATCCCAAAGTTTTGAAGCACTTCAAATCAAAAGTCTTACATTTCCCAAATGCAGCACCGTTGCTAAAATGCGAATAATTCCATTTTGTTCTTTGTCCGAAACGCCAAGCACTTGCATGGCACCTTGAAGAGATGCCCAATCAACTCTGCCCGGACCACAGTCAGATCCTCCTTGATTAAGGTAAAAATATTTATTGACATCAAGTAATCCATATTTAGCGCGTTCAGTTTCACTCAATCCGCCGAATAATTCGTAAAAAACATGATAATTTCGTTCGCCTGGTGCATGTGTCACAATTCGTGATTTTTCCAATAAATATTGTGTAATTTTGGCACCAACAATGGCACCATGTTTGAAATAAACTTCAACATATTTGCCAAATCGTGATGAATTGTCATTTCGGGTTGTTCTTGCATTACCGAATACTTCAAGTAATGGACCAGCTTCGAGTATTTGTTCAGTTATAACACCGGATGCACTTCCACCGCCTGGCACCACAGCGGCCAAATATTGCATTACCAATTTTGTCGATTCTGTTTTTCCAGCGCCCGATTCACCGGAAATGACAACACATTGTGGTGTGGGCAATGCAGCATGTGCAGCGGCTGCTATTGCAAATAAATGTGGTGGCATTGTTCCTAATGGTTTTCCGGCATATTTTTTTGCCATTTGTATTCCATACGAATCGGGAATCATTTTGTATGGATTGACAGCAATCAAAATTGAACCGGCAAATGTGTAAATTTGACCGACATCGTAACGTATTCGTAAATTCCACAGTAATGATGCTTCATGTAAATCGTCTAATTGTGTCATATCATCCACACCACTGCTGCCCAAATCCTGGCGTCGACGTAAGCTTCCCTCGCCAGGGCCCAATGTGAATGTTTGTGGCTGTTTAGGAGGAAATTTAAAGAAAAACGATTAAAAACAAGTGCAACGGTTTTTTGCAATAACTTATGAGTTTTAAATAAATTGACTTTTGAGACGAAATTTTTAACAAAATTTTCAACACAAAATGGTTTTTAATGCACGTAAAAAAACTTTGCTTTTGAATAACGATTTATTTTCGATTGAAAATGCAATATTTTGAATTGAATTAGAGTCTTTTATACTAAAAGTAGAACTTTTTCACTAAAAGTAGAGATGTTCCCATTGAAAACTGCTTGTTTTAAAAGAAAATTTGAATTTGCTGTTTTTTGTACATTTCACTTGAAGAAAACCGATTTTTTACTAAAAAAAAAAAACTCAACTTTACTTCGAGAAAATCCCAATTTTTCTTTGCAAAGGCCATTTTCTTACTCGGAGAATACATTTATCATTGAAAAATACGATCTTCTTGAAACAAAACACTTAGTTACGTCATAAATACAAGATTTTCATTGAATGCTTTGATTTCTTCAGTGATATCAATTATTGACACAAAATTTCAGAAAATTTTTCACAAAAATCGTATAAAATCATCACATTTTTCCAAAATCACCACAAAAGAGAAAAGTTCAACTTCTTTTTGGGAACAATGCAAATCTCAAGGCAAAAGGGATATTCCAATTTCAATGAAATTTATTTGATGCACTAATCAAAACTGCAAAGAAAAAAAAAATTACATTTCTGGCCAAAACATCGCTGCATAAGACGGTCAATCGTTTAACCATTTGGGGTAGTTTTCGTTTTGAATAGCTGCTGTGTCGTGAATTTGATGAATGTGATGTGGATCGTCGTTCAAATAGGTTTGTGTCAATATTTGTTAAATCGTCATTGCTAGGACAACGTTGTCGCCGTAAAACCGATTCGGAAAGTGTTGGCAATGATGATAATGACGATGGACTACTGAGACCCGATGCAATTGAACCGCCTTTTTGCCATGGTTCCAAATGAAATCGAACGATTCGCATTGAACACTTTTTTCATTCGAATTTACAACATAATTTTTCGTGCATGTATGTCAAAATCCATAGAAATTTTTAGAACAAAAAACACTTATGTGGCTTCTCTAACTACACTCTTCAATTACAATTGATCAACTGAAATCCAAATGCACTGGTCGTATTACGAACCGTTCTTAAGTCTAACCGTAGTTGAATACATTGGAATGCTAGTGAAGAAAAAAAAAAAACCGAAGAAAACATGAACTTGCTTTGCTGAAGAATCGACTTGTTAAAAAGAGAACGGATTGCATATGCGGAACTGTAATAATAATAATAATAATCATAATAATCATCATAACAATCATCATCATCAACATTGAGAACGGCGAACGGCGAACGGCGGTTTTTGTATTTTCTATCTAATGTACATTAACTGGACATTTATTGTGCATATATGCGCGCGATATACATATTTTGTTGCCTCTCTTGTGATGCAGTAGAAAAAAGGCGTTCGAAAAGGTTACTCACATTTGCTCGCATTTGCCGAGCCAGTTTCTGTGTGATTTTCCAAGATTGTGAGAATTGGCGGTTCGACCCATCGATTGTGTGACGCTCATTTGCCAAACAATTGCAATCATGCGATTGAAATGGGCCACAACGCTGTTGGAAACAAAAACATTTAGCATGACATGAGACTTTTTCTTTCTTTTCTTCTGCATGACACAGAGATTGAATTGTTTCCAAGATTAAGTCGAATTTGTGGCACTCAACTTGGATGAATTTTTTGAAAACAGTGCAAACAATCAATTTGAGGTCTCACTACTTGAGAAGTACAAATGATATTCGGAAAATTTAAGACAATAGAAAATTATAATTGGTGACGAATTGAGCGAAAGTAGGTGGCTTACGGTGTATTGACTTCCTGAGGAGTAAGAAAATCCATTTAATTATAACAAAATTGTGATCGAATGTATCAGGTTTTAGTTGTCAACGATTAAATAAACTGAATTGTGTGTTCTGGTTGCAACGGCAACTACGACGATTCTCAGAATTAAACAAACTATTGTGGGAAGGAAAATAGAAGATAGAAACTGGTTACATAAAATGAAACCAGATTCAGTCATTTCATGTGTTATGAAATTCATTTGAATTGACTTGAGACCGTTTCATCTCGATCGATGCACTTAAATCATGCATCGTTGATTAGAAGAACCTGCTGACATCAAGGTGCTACACACCATAAATATGTATATCGCAACTAAAAATGTTAAAGATAAACGAAAACTAGTCAAAACGTGCAATACATTTGACATATTCGAAAAACTGACTATGTAAATATCAAACGGTATAAAACAAATGGAAAATGTAAAGAAATTCAATTTCAAACATACTGACAAACACCGACAAAGAATCCAAAAGAATGCGTATTAAATGTCACAATTTGTAAACAAAGACCATAAATTCCAACTGAGCACCTTCCAACATCGATGAGCTGAAAACAGAAGATGAGATCGCCTCACTCTCAAGGCAAACCAGTTTTTGGTTCACATGAAATGATGAAACACACACACACGTGCGCTTTTTCGTGCACAATTCAAATTCTTCAACATGCAATATACAAACACCATATTTACCATTTATGGCTAAACCAGAAACACTGAAAGTTACGGGATTCTTTACTTCATGTTGACATTTACATTTACATTTGCAATTCGATTACTGTACGAATCCCAATTTTGGATTGCATCACAACAATTCACATGGAATTTTTCATTACATCCAACATGGACATGAACGAATGGTTTTGCGAACGTTTTTTTTTTTTCATCATTTGATTGTCGATTTGATATGGAACAAGTAGATTTGTTGATTCGAAAACATGGTTTTTAGTCTCTTTTTATAAAGTACTATAGTCATTTTTACCTTTTTCAACTTGATTTTCTAAGTTAAATAAATGAAAAATGAAAACAGTTGTTTCTTTCAATGAAAAATGAGGCTTTTGATGGAAAGTCATGATTTTATTATGAAAAAATATTGATTTTTGAACGATTTGGCTTATTTGAAAAGTTGCTCTTTGTACAAGCCATTTAAAAAAAATAAAAAAACGAAGTCTCATGTGGAGATTTTTTTTTATTTTTCATTAAAAAAATTTTGAAATCGCTTTATCGATCATGCTTTTCCATTAAACAAATTTAAAAATCGTGCAAAATTTTCGCCTTTTCAATTCATTAAACCGATTTTTAACTTACTTTTCCATTGATGACCGCTTGAACAATGATAACCTGTGCAGCATGATGAACTTCCTGAATTTCACCGGGCAATGGATGTCCAATGTTTGTATCAAACCAAACTAAATCCCCTTCGGACCACTCCATCTCCATGTCGGCCATCGAAAATGTTGTATTTTTATTCAGTTGGTTGGTTTGTCGTTTGTAAAATTCAGTCTAAATCGTAGCTACTTCTCGTCGCATCATTACAACCTGTTGAAAAAATTCAAAGAAATATGAAAATATTGTAAATATTGCAATGGATTTTAGCACGAGCATTTTGAAATGCGCGTGTAAAATGAATTTAATTGAATTATACAATTAGAGTGCGACATCGAACATGTTAATAAAATAAAATAAAAGAAAAGAAAGAAGTAAAAAATGGTCGAATAATTGTGCGCTCGAGCTCATGATATCGCTGTTAAATGGGTTCATTGTGTAGTATACACTGTTTACAATGCGCAGAAATTCTTTCATAATGAAATGAGCATTTTTTGCTATCCGAACCAGTTTGGCTAGGCAACATTCCATCGTGTAGTTGCAGTGACTACGTCGAAGACAACGACCACAACGACAAAAGCAATTGTGGTGTTGATCGAAAATTATGTGTTCAACACACGCCATTCGAATGGAATTTCGCCCTAGGTACTTTCAGTTCTCGTTCTCCTCTCTTTCTTTCCCTCTTTATCTCTATCTCGTTATCTGTATCGCTCTTTATCTCCCCCCCGCTCTCTCTCTCTCTCTCTCTCTCTCTGTGTGTGTTAGTTTCTTTACCTACTTCGCTATTTGGTTGCCACTTACACATGTTGCACAACGCAAAAATTTAATTTAATAAATTATCGCGCAGAATAAAGGTGAGTTGCCGATTCAATCAAAAAAGAGAAGGAAAAAAAGTTAATCGAATTTTTTTGGTTTTGCTGGAATGTGTTTGCTTTGATATGATTGTCATCTCTTTGGCTTATGAATGAAAGCCCTTGCGGGCTTCATTGCATTTGCCATATGAAATGCAAATCAAGCGCGTAGACGGAAATTTTCAATGAAAAAAAATCATAAAAGAGAAGCGAAAGAGCGGAACTTCGCCCAATCCAAAGAATAATGTTTGCGGTTGAGAGGCAAACTCAATGAATAACGGTAAATTTAGTGGAAAATGAGAAAGTCAAAAGCATTTTGATCTTTTTCAATGAAATATCTTATCAGTCTTTAGTTTTGTGTGTGTGTGTGTTTTTTTTTACGCAACTCAACATTGCGATTCAATATTATTTCAACTTCAAACTCATCAATTTGTCCTGCTTAACTAAACACGAAAATTATACACGAAAAATTGAAACGATCGTTATTTAGTTAATCGGTTTGGTCATGTCCTTCATATCTTGCATATAATCATAATTTTTATGATGAATTAACTGAATAATTTATAAACAAAAGTCAGCCGTTTAGCGAATCGAAAGTGTCTTTAAGCAATTCATCATGTCAAGATTTTAAATGCAATGAAAACACAAAGAGAAATGAGATGATGATGATGAAGGAGAAAGAAAAAACCGAAAGCGAAAAGAGACAAACACAAAAAAACAGACGAATCATCATCAAGATAACAAATTTACACTTGATCACATGCCTCAGCTCAATGAGTCACTTGTTTATGAGCTGGCTTGTTGGTTTTTTTCTCAAAAACACGACCGATCATCGTAAGATGTGATTGTGGTGAATGAATCCACGGGCAATTGAGAATGAGATTTCAAATACGAAGCAGGTCAAAAATCAAACATTTTTTTTCATGTCACACTGTCACTCTGTCTCTTTTCTTACTTTATTGCTTTCCCTCTATTTCCCTTCCCTCATACTCTTGAGAGATCAACAAAATTGCGGAATTTCAAAGATTTTCTTTTTCTTTCCATTAAATGTTAAATGCTAAAAATCCCGAAAAGAGTTGGAAAAACCATCGAAAATTATAATATAATGTTCCGGTTGCAGATCATTGCGACGTGAATGTGGTTGGCATTTTTTGCATATATGGATATCGATGACCCACTTATATGCACTCGATGACAGTGCATTGAACTCAAATGGCGCACAAGACCGCTTTCATCAATATGCATTGCATTCAGTTTACAATTGACTTAACGTGAGCGGATTTTTGACGACAACAACAACAACCACAATTTTTTTTTTTTTTTTTTTTTTTTTTTGATCTGCTTTATTCTAATGATTCTTTTCAGTTTCTTATTTTTATTTGCTTCGTCAATTTGCTTCGATTCGCCACTTTTTATGAGCGCATAACTCGAAACAATGCGTTGAAAGTTAATACGATAACAAAAACAACCAACAACAACAACGAAACAAACAGTTGTACACAACGAAACGTAAACAAAAATTCTATTCATACATGGGTCACGATTTATTTGAAGCGAGTGAGCGCACACGATTTAACAACGCCTTCATTGTTTTGCAAAATGGTTTGACAAAAAAAAAAAAAATAAAATAAAGAGAACCGAAAACAGCGACAGCTCCGCACCAAGTAGAACAAATTTTACATAAATATCCATTTGATTGCCACATCATGCGCAAATATTTACTTGATGGTATTCGATAGATGATGGTGATGGTAGCAGGGAGAAAGACGCACGGGATGTAGAACAGTGAATTCTTTTGTCAAAATGACTTTTGAACGTGTTTCAATATCATTTTGACACAAAAGACCATAAAATGCACGTTTTTTTGTGTGTTTTTGTGATTTTAACCATTTTTTAGGTATTTATAAGGTGCACAGACGGGAAAAATGAAAGAAAATTCAAAAGTGCTTTAGATTTGATGGAAAAAATGGGAAGAAATTACTTTCAGAGAAATGAAAATTGGACTGAAAAACTCATGCACGAAATTTCAAATCGAAAAAGCAGAATGAAGAGAATAAGCAGAAGAAGAAGGTGATGATTATGATGATGAAGAAGAAAAGTATAATCGGTGTTCTGTCTTGCATTGACATTTTGTCATCAAATTCACACTTTTGTGAATTGTGAATCGTCAATAGTTAATTTGCGTGAAAAGCTTTTCAGTGAAACTAGTGTGTTAAAACATTTGGCGCACCAGCATTGCAATTGTTATTCAAACTAAATTGATGTAAATTGCAGTGTTTGGATTTGAATTTCGGATCTCATCAGAAATAATTGGAATAAAATGATTTCGATCAATTCGACTGGCAAATGTGGGCCAAGTCAAATGCTAATTCAATCGTTGAATTTGCATTAAAATTGTTGGTTGAGAAGATCGTTGGGGCGTGGGTGACGATAAATTGAGCCTATTCGATGCAATTACATATTTACGATTGATTATTGTAACGGCGGTGGTGGTAGTGGCAAACGATATTTATTCGAAAAACTGCAAGTTTTCCCGTTTACCATATTCAATAACTGTCGAATAGCAAATGTGTGCACTTTCATTTTACTCAAGAGATCGCTCGATTTACCATATTTATGAATTGTACATAAACCATATTTGCTGTTTCCTTTAATCAAAATCGTGTACACCAAAACCAATTATGCAGTTCCATGTAAAGCGATTCCTATTTCGTCTCTTTCGTTCGTTCGTTTGTTTCCATTTCAATCATTTATCGCTCCAAATTTGGATGTTGCTTGAATTGCCGGAAATAATATTATTCATTTTGCATGGGCAAAAGCAAACAAATGGAAAATGCGTTTTTTTCTCGTGCGCACCTCATCGTTTTTCTACACTTAATTTTCTTTTTAAATAAATAAACACACAAAGAGACACAGTTTTCCCTTTTTTTTAAGGCTTGCAGTACATTTTTCGCACTAAAAATTATTCACGAATATGACAATAAAATTTGCATTAAAATCACTTACATTCACCCATCAATTAATGCGCCCGCATAGCGAGCATAAAAACAAATTTCATATAATGGATTTGGGTGATTTTCAATTGTTTCTTGTTGAGTTACCTCTTGCTATAACACACTCACTCGCTCTCCTTCAATTTAATTCTCTTGTAACTCTCGCTTTCGCTCTCTCCCAACAAACTTACTCCCCTCTCTGTCTCTCACTTTCGTTTTCTCCTTTTAATTCTGTTTTAATTCCCCCCCCCCCTCCCCTCTCTCTCTCTCTCTTTCTCTTTTTCTCACTCCTCCCTCCTCATTTAACACTGTTAAATGGTGATTATGGTCACCGATCGATTATTATAGTCGCGAATGAAATTCAAAGCATCACATTTTCAATGGCATATCGAATTGATTCTGTTCGATTATTCGAAAGTTCAATGGCCACAGGCTATTTTGGAGAATTGTTTTTCCCCCCCTCATCTGGGCAACCAACATTGTGTCGCAAACTTTTCGTAATGTGATTTTATAATAGTTTCATTTGAAGCGTTCATATTTTTTTTTTTCATTATCATTTTACCTTTTCATTGAAGGTATAATCTCGGCATAATTTTATTTAATTGGCCATAATTAAGATTTGCATGTCTACCGATTACGTAGTGCAAGTATTCAACCATTGAAAACAAAATACATTCACTTAGTGATGCAAATAGTTAACAACTTCGCTACTGTTTAATGATTTCGCGGATGTTTTTGTTGATAAAAGCGGATGCAAATCGTTTATTGCATGCGATCGAGCATATTTGGCTCAATAATGTCGATTCCAAATTGGAATAGCAAATATATTAGAAATCGTTGATCATTCGTAACGCACTTCTCGCATTGCTTTTTATGTAAAAGAAAAAAAAAAATAAAGTGACAATCATCATCGACATTTATGAAACCATATGGAAATCATTACCAATTTTGAACTTCCTCAATGCAAACAACACAGCTTAATTGATCAACACGCATTTATTTATCGAGAAAATAAATAACATCGGAATGATGATGATAAATTGGTTGTTTTGTTTACGAAGATTTTCTTTATCATTAAGTACCGATCTTTTTATTGAAAATGATACTTTTCATTGGATTCATGGAATTTTATGTGAATTTCTCTTTCAATTTAAAAATAACTTGGACTTTTCATTTTCAATCATTTTTGTTCAATGGAACTTGATTTCCGGCTTCAAAAAGTTATTGATGCAAGACAAAAAAAAAACAATATTATTGATAAGATCTCTCATTGTGATACAATTAATGGTTTTAAGATAATCGAAACCATATTATGGTGACAATTTCTATTCGATCAAACACATCGATTTTGCGCAGGTAAAATTTCGACTCAGCCCAGAACAAAAAACGGCTTTAGTGTCGATGCCAATATTCATTTTGAATTTAATTATAAATATTCGATCGAAAGAATGGAAAAATTCTAATTTTTTTTTTTTTTTATTTTTTCAATTTTAATTACAGTTGTCATTCTTCTTTCACTTCTCCTCCTCATTGAGTTTGGATAATTATATGAAGAACTCTTCACATTTTTCGAAATGAATGAGTGAAAAAAAATGTTGCTTTGCATACAGATTACACAAACGATTAATTTTTTTCTTAAAAGAGCTTGAATCATGTGTTTTCAAGAATTCATAAGAATTGAAAATCATTTTCCGAGCATTCTTCTTTGTTCATTTCTGGTTTTTCAATGTGTCTGGCGTAAATACGTAAGATTTTACATTTTATCAAGCTCACAAGTGTTTTTTTTCTCTTTCTCGAAATTACATTTAAAATGAATCGATTTCTTTAGCTCATGAATTAAACATGTTTTCTTTTATTTATTTTCATTTTGTTTTTTTCTTCACAAAAATCAATTCACAGACGAATAACGTTCAGGTAAGAAAAAGAAGTCACGTGCTGGAAATCATTTCCGAATTGCTTTCTTCGACAATTTTACAAAAAGGTAGATGATGAAGATTTTCGGTAAAAAAAAATTATATCACGACAATGGAGCTGACAATTCGTGTAATTGAAGATGAGTAAATAAAAGCAACAAAAATCAAGCGCATATTCACATGAACCGCTTCAGAATCAATTTGCATCGTATCTCGAAACTGTTTCCATTTATTGTCGAAAAATCACACGTACACATTACTAATTGAGCAAAATTCATTGAGCACTCAATTTCATTACAATTTCTTTAGTTGTTACTTTGTTCCGGCCAATATGATCTGCTATGAAACGAACCGCACATTTTCAATTTACCGTTTCAATTTGATAATTTGCGTCGGAAATCATAGAATGATGCTAATTTTTTCAATCATAACAAACCATTTCAAGTAAATCACAAACCCTTCCAAATTACTCTCGTCATAATGGCAGTTCTTTTGATGTGAAAAAAAAAAAAAATGTTCGACTGAAGAGAATCTTCGATGATTTGGTTAACTGTGATATGGCTAACTGAAAACAACAAAGAATCGGAAAAATTAAACTGAATGATCAATTTGAATAGAGCTCATTTGGAAAAGTTCATTCATGATGAATATACTCATTTGATTCAATTGTATTGTCGATGGTCTCATGGTGTTTCTTGTGGAAACTGTTACTTTTCGGATGGTTTTAACCAACTTGAATTTAACTGAACCATTTGACCGCACTCAATATTCAAATTTAATTTTTTTTAAATGATTTTTCTTACTTCTTTGAATATGTTTTTCAATTAGCGAAGAAAATTTGGAATTAGTGATTTTTTTTTCGAATATTTTGGAAGGAAATTTCTTCATTTTTCTCATCATGAAGAAAAACTTCAAAGACTGGTCTTAAATTAAAATATTTGAAAATGTTCATCTCATTGAAACTGGTGTGTCTGGTCCGAAATTTCATCAAACATGTTCAACATCATGTTAATTTCTCAAATCGTGAAAAATTGAATTCATGAAAAGTCCAACGTTCCCTTTCAAAAGCTTCAAATCTTTACCAACATCAACATCATTGATAATACTATAAAGGTGAGTATTTAGCATTTAAACGAGGAAAGTTTTGGTCGCTTCCCACATAATTTCACTGTTCAAGCGAGTAAAAATGAAAGACAAAAACAAACATGTTTCACATTTCACTCGTTTGTGTTCCGTTTTGGTTTATCGTTTTTTTTTCTTTTTTCCTTCGTCCCATAACAAAACTTTTAATTAATTCAGATGCGAGAATTTTTCACACGATTCTCGTCGATCGTTCAACGGAAAAATCTACACGCCAAAAAAAAAAAAATGAATAGCAAGACAGAAGCGCATACGAGAAAGACATTCAGATAGAGCGAAAAAGGGAATGAAGTAGAGATAGAGAGAGAGAGAGAGAGAGAGAGAGAGAGAGAGAGAGAGAGAGAGAAAGATGGGATCAACATGATTATAACTGCGATATAAATTAAATGTCAGAATGAGTACATAAAAAGCGATATAATTGATTTTTCCATCATAACGATAGAGTGGGGCGCACTTGCGCACTCGCGCTCTATATACAATCATGAGAATTATTAACATTTATGGTGCAAATTGGATTGTCATTTAGTTGTTTAGAGTCAGAAAGTGAATGAAAATGAAGCCATTTCTTCAGCTCTTTCTCTCATTCGGCTTGGTGTGTGCTGTCTCCGTGTGCTTTCTTAATTTTTTTTCTTTTCGTGTGTGTTCATTTTTTGTTCACGTAAATTAGAGTGAGTGGGAGACTGTTGTTACATCAACGACATGAAATTGAAAAATAAAGTGACGAAAACCAGAGCACAAACCGGTTCATTGCCATCATTTTAATTAAATGTACTTCATTGAAATTGTATGTGCTCGCAAGTTTGTTATTTTCGTCGTCATAAAATTGTTTGCGTCTCGTTTGTTTGCGCATGGATTCCGTTGAGTTGACAGCGAACGGTATATGTATCAATGAATGTGCATCGATGTTCAAATGTTCTACATTGGCCGATCATGTCGTATACATTGTTTCGTAGAAAGTTTAGCGAAAGAGAAAATCCATTTTTATTCCCTTCATTGGTCGTTTATGTCGGAATTGGAATGCTTTTGACCGACAATTAGCACCTTTTACATTTCACACATATATACTCACACACACTCGCATACAAACGATTCAATCGGCCGCATTTTTTGCCAACTCATGAGTTTTCTTTGTTCGAACTAATTCTCAAAACAATTTATCGTAATTGATAGGTGCCGCAGTCCAATTTCAATGAAATTTTTTTTCTTTCATCTCTTCGTCTTGATCGCATAGCTTAGATCATAAGTGATTTGTTGCGATTATTGCTGTGAGCCAAACAATTTCGCACGACCAGATAGTAAAAATTACAGCATTGAAAGTGGTAGTCGATTGCATTTCTCGGACAACACATTGGCTGGATGTTTGATTCCGAATGCCTGGCATGATTGCGAGTCTGTGTCTAGGTTCAAGCATTTAACGTTGTGTGTTTAAGTGTTATTGTGTAGTATGTATGAGTGTCGGAGTGTGTCATTGTTTTGATTCATTGAGCATTAATGATGGATTGCGACCCATTAATTCACGTATCACAAACCATAATGGTTTAAATTCCATCAGCAAATGAATAACTTGTGAAATTGTGCTCTAAAACCGTCGATTCATCGTGAGGGCACTTTTTTTCAATTTATGATTACTATTAAATGAGATGCTCTTTTGGGCCACACAGAAAGTTTAAACGCGCAATTTTTACGGGTAACATGTGGCGCTATTTTCTCCTATTTTGCATTCGCATACCTTAATCCTCATTTTCAGCTAAAACACATATATTGTTGCTAACAATTCATTGGGCAACACCCAGCCATTTCATATGTTTTATAGCCCGTTTTATCCCATGGTTTTTAAGACATTGAAACTAATTGGAATGGCTGATGGTAAAAAGACATCAATGCACAAATCGAACGCAAACCGGACGATGAAATGTGGCATCATAATATTCACATCACACGCACAAACGGAAATCATTTTACTCTGGCGAAAGGTGCGCAAGCGCATGCACGCATTATGAATTTCAAATTAATTTCGGAAACAATTTATGGCGGCTGCAACAACAACAGTAGCAACAGCAACAGCAACAGCAACAGCAACAGCAACAGCAACAGCAACGGCATCGAATTAATTTATGTGAAACAATTTGTTTTGAAATAGGGCCATCCACTTTCTAGAACTCACGTATATGCACTCACACAAAAATTATGGACGCTTTTGTTTACCTTCAATTGATGTTCCGTGCGTGTCTTCCGAACTGACCTCCAGCACAAACAAAGACAGAGATACAGAAGAGAGTAAAAACGTGCATCCAACAATACAATACATTTGGGTCAATTTTTATTTATTTTAAAAAAGAAAAAATTCAATTCGCCTAGGTCAAAAGTTCGCAAATGAATCGAATCACAGTTCAGTTTATTTTATTTTTTTTTTTTTTTTTTACTTTTTATCCTTCTTTCCTCTTTTGTTGGACAGAGTCATCGACACGATGTCAAAAGACCAGTTTTTTTTATCTTACTACGATGCCTTTCAATGTATACGAAATAAAGTACAATATAAAAGAAACAACATAACTGACATTTAAGTATTGAGTTTTTCCAATGAAAATGCAATGACTCGATCCATAAGTAAAATAAATGCAAACACACAAAAATATAATTTATGATGTGCGTGCCCGTTTACTTAAATACAAACTTACATTCATTTGGCGAGTAACGACGATGTCGGATATTTACCGATGTATTTTGTTGTTGTTTTTTTATCGTTATTTATATTCACTACTTGTTTATGATTTTCATGGTATTTTATGCACCTGATTGTTTTTATTTCTCTGCATTTCGTTCAACATTGTGCAGCCAATTGAGAAAGTTTTCATTTGCATTTTCCGTCAATGGTAAATGCCTTTGTAATGAAAGTTTTCTACTAAGGAATATGATTATTTTTCAGTGAAATTCGAATTGACAATCAAATAAAACGACAATTTCATTTATTTGGTAAACATTGATGATTTATGATTAAATTATTTATGCTTCTTTTTAGATTTACTTTGTCGAACGTTTCGTTTCGTTGTCCACTGTTTCAGTGGACGAGTTTTATTGCCATTTTTACGAGATTTCCGTCGCAAATTTTATCGTTTGGATTTTAGAATCTTGAGACGTCAAAATTAAGAACAGAAGAAAAAAATAAGCAAAAAAAACATTTGCAAGTAAGATAATGTGTCTCTCAAAAATTGCTCTTCGAAAATATTATTTTCGCGAAATTCTTCTCTAAAAAAAACTGAATTTTTCTTAAATTGTACTTGAAATATTTCATTTGGGAAATATTTAGTTTTTTCTTGGAGAAAAATTGATTTTATTTGAAGAAAAAAAAACCAAATTTCCAATGATTTTGTTTGATTTTAAACAATTTCTTTTGATTTTCGATGATATTGCTTAATTTTAAATAATTTTGCTTCATATTGATTCGAAAATTCTTCAATTTCGGATTTCTGTCAATATCGAATCTTCTTTAGAACAAAAATAAGTTTAAATGAAAATCAAAGTGAGCTCGTTCGACTGAGTTCCATTTGAAATGTGTAAACTCTTGTGTAAGATCTGTTACCTTTAACTGAAAATTCAAACTATAAATCAGACAGAATTTCTATCAAAGAAATTCTGGGGAGAAAATGTTCTGATTTTTGTAATTCAATTTTAGTTCTTTCGTTTTGAAGTTTTCCCGAGTTTTTTACTTTTCATTATTTTGTTTCTCTATTCTCATTTTACTTCTTTTTAGAGAAGAAAAAAATTAATTGGAATTGTCTAATGCTCTCCATGGCGAAATCTCGAAAAAAAAAACTAAAAGATTTTTGTTCTTTCATGAAGAATATGGTGAATGTTGTATCAAGCTGAGGTCAAATTCTCTTAAATAGAATGAATCTTCGTGATTTTAATGTGTCACCATGTGTTGTGGTAAATTGAGTGTTACAGTTCGTTTTTTTTGGCATTTGGCCGTTGGCCTTTTAAATGTTTGCGGACGCACAGTTTTGTATCGTTTACAAATGGGTTGATTCAGGTGCTTTGTTTTTTCATCCGCATTGAGTGAATTGCGATGAAAGTCTGTAAATTGATTGTCTCATGAAACATTTTTCTTTTTGTTGTTGCTGTTGCTGTTGCTTTGCTAGTTGACTATCTATTTTATGTATGAATGCGGGAATGAGCTTAAAACACGCATCACATTTGTAAAACATACATTTTACTTGGCGATGCTTTCAGCGAAATTGATGATTGTTTGCTCGATCTTCTATTTTTTTTCTTTTCTTCTTTGAAACCATATTGTTAGTAGCAATATTTATTTTAAAATTGTTTTTGTTTTTTTTTTTTTTTTTTTCATTTCAATGTACACGCACACGCAACATTCACGCGCTCAAACAACAAACCAAGAATATGGATTGAAACAAGAGAGAACTGGAAGAATGAGAGAAGATATAAACAGCAAAGAAAAACGATAACTACATAATAATAAACGATAATCTGAGTGTGGAAATAAAAAGCACAAAAATAAAGACAGAGAGAATAAGAAAAACAAAGAAGAATTGACTGTCATACCGTTAGGTTTCATGCTATCCGCAAGCAAAGAGAATCATTATCGTATATATGCTTAAACACTCATTCGAGTCGATCAGTTTCAATATATTTTCTATTTGAAATTGAATTCGCGTCGGAAATTCACAGTGAAACCACATTGAAATGAACTCAAAGCTAATTTGATTGTTGAGTATGGATTATCACATTTTCCCGATACATCAGAACTATTTTTAATCATTTAATTCACGTGGAAAAGTAAATTTTTTCGACATATTTTAATATAATAGATAAGCCGAAATTTACGGTTCCCAACAAAATCGATCAAATCTCAATATATTAATCAATGGTTGATTATCGACATGAAGCCAATGAGATGAAGAAAGAAAAAGAGAGGAAGATAGAAAGGGCGAGCGAGAGAGAAGGAATGAGAGAGAGAGAGAGAGTGAGAAAAGTTGGGGAGAAAGAAAGTGGTCTGTGAGAGCGAGATAGAAAGATAGAAAGAGACAAAGAGAGAGAGAGAGAATTTGAAAAAAAAAAAATGGAAAAAAATCGTCAAAACTCAACTAATTCCGAATTGAATGTGATTTGAGCGTGAATTTGATTCGAATAACTGATACCTGCGAATCAAAATACAAATTTCATTTTTAGCATTGGCGATTGAGTTTTAATTCGTCGATATTCATCGTATTTTATAGGTAATGAATGCTCAATCGATTCAAATCAAGCCATAACTATAGGTCATTCTGCATGAATTATTGATAGGTATCTCGATGAATGAGACGCATTTTGGGTGGTTTCCTTTGATTGCCATGGCATTCAACTAACAACATCTCATGACGAAATTACGTAATTTTTTCTTCAAATATGATTTTTTTCTGATCGAATACTCTTAAGTCCTCAATGAAAAAAGTGAAGAATCTTCGAAATCTAGAAAGATACTTATGCGTCGATATCGTCGCTATTCGTCCTCCACCCGTGGCCAAAAATTACTTTTTAGCCAAAAATTCTGATTAGTGAACTTTGACTCAAAGTCTTTGAAAGAGTAGGCAAAGGAAACATAACAGACCCTTCTTCAATACTTCTCCTAGCTTTCTTTAATTGAATTTTAGACTAAAAATTATTTTTGATTAAATCGAATGTTGGTCGTTTCTCAAGTGACACTTGACAAGTATCACATATTTTGCCACAATTTCTACACATCGATTCGATCATTTATCATTGATTAATTTAAATAAATAGCTCATCAATTTAGATGCTCTATGCGAGAGGAAACTCACTTGAATTTTTGCATATTCAAAAGTCTCACTAAAAAATATTCATTCTTCATTTATATGACATTTCATTTTTGTTATTCATAACATTTGAAATTGGAAATCAGCAGGAATTCCACTTTGGATGTGTTATTTCACATCAGAAATTCATCATTTTTTTTTTCTTTGAAAATTCGTATTTTTTTTTTTTTCGGATGAAAATTTAGTTTTTTTTAGTTACATTTTCAGCAGATTTACGAAAAAAAGATGAATAATATTTTTTCATTAAAAGATATGGTTTTCTGGACACAAGCGACAATAAATGGAAAAATATCTTTTTTGTGATAATTTGAATAAAAGTTGTGAATTTTACTGTTGGAAAAATCTTTAACAAAATTCATCATTCTTTTGAACAAAAATTCATAATTTTTTCATTAAAAAAAAAAACATTAATTAATTCACCTATTAAACTGTTCACATCAAATATCTAACATAAATGAATTGAAACTGAAAATTCAAAAATCGTATTTTAACGATTTCAATTGAATTGAAATGTAGCCAGATTCATAGGTGAATTGAAACAGGAGAACTGGGAGCTTCAAACAAACAATCGTCAACAACACTATCAAACGTGCCAAGTAAATCTGAATAAATAATTGTTATTCGAAAGAATGCAGTTAATGATTGCAAATTATGACATCGCTAGAAAAATCGATGACAACACTTGTGCATTCCATGAAGCAAAAAAAAAAGAACAGCAGCAGCAGCAGCGACAGAGACAGTAAATTCATTAATTAAAAACAAATCAGTGATGGAATTTGACGTTTTGAAAGTAATAAAACTGTCAACTTGCTTTGAAAAATGATTATTTAATGCATAAATTTACCAAATCTCATTTGGTTCATTTGTTGTTTTCCATCAACAAATGGTATCGAATCAATTACATAATCCGTGCAAATTGGTTTTGAAAAAAAAAACCAAAAATTCCCACTTAATATGTTTGTATTCTTGAACGAGGTGAAAAACCGTAATGAATTTGAATGGGTTGTTGTGTATTTGAAAAAAAAAGACCGGTTGGTGTTGCTGCAGATTATGATTGCAAAATTGTGACGAGAAAATAAGAAAAAGAAGATGAAAAAAAACAACCAATTGAAAAAAGAAAAAAAGAACGGCAATCTATTTGAACGGGTGTAATAATCGAGTTTTGTTTTGAGATCTTGGTGCATAAATAACGTGATTAGATCAGACACCGTACTTCAAACGGTTGTTATTCATATGGTTTTGGCATACACAGATACACATAGCGCAGTTGTCATTGTGGTTGAATGGTTCGGTCGGTAAACACGAAAATCTATCTCTGGCCCTTTGCAGAGACAAAATCAAAAAAAGAAAACACAAGAAGATCCGTCTTCAGAGTAGAGATTCTGGTATACAAATCAGTCGCGCCACGTCTACATAAAAATTCAACGTTAACAAGCGTACACGGTTAAGCTTGAGCGTGTGTATTAAATTAGTTGTGTTCGCATATCATTTGCTGTAATGAAAAATTCTTAAGGAGTTCCGAATGCGTGCGTTTGCATTGTGACACGATGACGACATTAATCCACTTTTAAGCTGATATAAATGAAATCGTCTTTATAAAAATGCAATTTCGTATGGCTGAATCAACAAATGAATATAAATGTAATAAAATTACGGTTTTCATTCTTTCAATCAAATTTTTTACACACGAGAAAGAAAAAAAAAATTATGTCAGTTTTGATTTCTATTTTAAAGCACCTGTATTTGATTATGTATTGAAAAACCATGTTCACGGCTATCTTTTGTATACGAACGATGTTTTTATGAATGATTATTATTAGTTGACCAATTAGCTGTGATAGCTTCGAAATATCATTGTATGTGTATGTGTATGTCGTTCGTATGCATACCGATTCGAATGACCTCTTTTTCCTCAATCGCTCGTTTTCACTTTACATTCCATTCGGTTCGATCGGTCGTCTCATGAATACACAATTGACATTCTTATGGTAAAGCGACTTTTTGTTTGTTTTGTTTGTTAGTTCTCTTGTGTTGTATCTTGACAACCTTAGAGACCCCTCTTTAAAGAATACGAAGAGAATTAGAGAAGAAAATAAGAGAAGAGAGATAGACAGAGAAAGAGAGAGAGAGAGAGAGAGAGAGAGAGAGAGAGAGAGAGAGAGAGAAAGAAAGAAAGAAAGAAAGAAAGAAAGAAAAAGAAAAAGAAATCGATTCCAAAAAGAAAAAGAAATCGTTGGCAAAGTAATTGACACCGGAATCAAAATGTGCGGTGTCTCATTTGTACTGTGTTTATATACAAAAAAATGCAATTAGCTGCACAGCAAGGTGATATGATGCATTTAATTAGTCGAAGGCGAAACTGATGCCAATTTGGCATTTTGCACACAATTTGTTGTTTATTTCATCTCTGTTTCGTCGATCGAAAAATCTTTATTTATCAATGTGACGTTGAATTACAACCCAATTTTTCCATAAAACACACGCTCAAATATAAAACTGAATTGTTTTTCAATGCATGTTTCTATTTCTCATTTTTTCTCTCTTTTTCTCTCTCTTTCTCTGTTTGTATGTGGTTTTCTCTGTCTAACTCCGTGTATGCGGGTTTTTTCACGATATAAAGAAGCAAAAAAAAAAAACAACAATTCACATGAATCCGCTATAAGCGTCAATAAACAATGGATTTTGTTACACATTCGATAACCCTCTTTCGTAAAAAATTGAAGACATAAACAATAAACAATTTGAAACTAGAGCTGGGAAACAACAACTTTAAATCATAAGTTGAGGTTTGTCTTCTTATTCTTCTTCACTTATTCATACATGTTTCGTTCACATATTCTCTCTTATTCGATCTCCATATGATTGTCATAACTATTGAATTGATTACAGAGACGAAGACAAAACACAAAAGAAAGAGAATAGTAACAACCAAAATGGCTGCCGACTACGTTGCGGTTGTGCTACCACCACCGCACAAGAACACTTAGCAATTGTGTGAGAGTGTTTGTGTTGAGAGCGGACGACTGATTACTCTGCTGTCTGTGTTCTTTTCAGCTCGAGATGTTACGATCTTTGTGTGTTGAAACAAATTATATTCTGATCTACATAAATACACACATAGGCACCGAACAACTCAACACTTGATGATGACGACGACGACGACGACGACGACGACGATGAGGAATACGACGGTAACGGCGACAACGACAACGACGACCATCGTCTCAATGGAATTTTAATTGTCTTTACATTTTGTCTGCGGCATCAACATTCGCAATTGAACTAAATGAACCCGGTCTTTGGCCCGAAAATTATTCTTTTTCTCGCAAAACTCACGGAAATAATGGAGTTTTTGATGATTTTGTTTTTTTTTTTTTTTTTTTTTCATTTTTCCGTCTTTTTTTTCTTTCTGTTCTGGAAAAATTACTTGGCTCGATTTTGACGTTTCAATGGGTTTGAATTTGAAAATTGGCAAATTTCACCAACAAAATCATAATTTTGTACATTATTACATGAATAATTATTCATTATTATACATTTTGATTACAATCATAAATTAAATAGATTGACGTAATCAGTTTTCATTGTATTATAGACAATGAAAATGAGAATATTTTCATAAAACGAAGAATCAACAAGAATATATTCATGATTGACAGAATGAATTTTTTGAAATGACTCTTTGTAACAGAATGTTGGTCACCAGAAAAGAAAATCAAAGTAAACAATGTAGCAATTTTTCTCAATGTAACAATTAGAATTTTTTTTTTCGACAAAAACCTCATTTCGTTGAAATGAGCACAATGTTTTTATTTTCTTTGATAAATTCTGTGTCGCTGGACGACAAAACCTTCTTCTCTCAATATTCCATTCTTTTTTTTTTAGGAATGAGAGCTAAAAAAAAAAAAAATTGTGCGATTTGTGTTGAAAGATGATGACAAAAATTTACCTTTTTCTTTATCAAACGACGTGTCAGTGTTAATCCAGTAATTTAGAGAAAAATCCAATACACGATCCAATAAATTCTTGATGTTTCGCCTCACTAATATTTCTAAAGACACTGAAAAATTGTTGATAAACAAAATCCGAAAATCAGCACAAAATCAATAGAAATTTTTCACATTCGATAAAAATTTGAGGGAAAAAAAAGAATTAAAAAGAATTTTTTGTTTCTGCGTCGTAAACACTATTGCGATTTGAAGTTAGAAAGGCACTTGTTGCGTGTTCACTATAAACATTTAAATGATTTAACATTGGAAAGAATAAAAAAAAAAAAAAAAAAAAAAATCAATCGGCATCGATCACTACACACGGCTTGAGAATTAGTTTTTTTTTCTTTCTTTCTTTCTTTGCTTCGTCGTTCTTTAAAGCTTGAGTCCGGAAAAAAGATATTAACATTTAAAAATAAAGAGAAGAAAAAAAAAACAACGATCGCGATGGAATTTTAACCAGTTTTATCAAAATGAAATGCAAATTTACCTAATAAATGAAAACAACAACAATGTTTATATATTTATTTATTTAATTTTTTTTTTCCTTTAAATTCCCGATTTGAATATTATAACTTTTGCCTCGATGGCGACCCACGGACTAACAAACTAATGTATAATGTTTCTATTTTCTCGTTTTTAACTATTTCGCATGAAGATCGTACGTCTTCAATCGTTCACGATTTTCAGCCAACTAAACAGAATACAATGCGATTTTTTTTTTTTCAACAGCATGAATACGATCGAAGCGGTTCAGGTAAACGCGCTAACGCTCTGACGCATTTATCATGCACAAGAATAACAGAGTTCATGTTGAGGTTTACGATACCTGTTGTGCATTCGATGCACATGTATATGTGCGTATGTGACGCGGTGGATAAGTCAATTATTTGCTGCAGACATACGATCACACAACTGTATCGCGATGTAGATGAAGAAATGAAACGATTCCTATACCTGAACAGGTAGATCTTACGCCGCTGATAAACTGAAATTGTGAATAAATAATAACCCAACCGCTTGGAATCTCTACTCATGCCGTATAGTTTTTATTTATTTATTTTTTTTTTATTGCATTCCAATGGAACATAATATGTAAAAATCGAAATTAAATCCTATTACCTGCTTTATTCTATGTCATTAAGAAGCGTATTTGATTGCATTGATGGTACTTTTAACCACGAACATTGAATATTTTTCCGTTTTACATCTTCGATGAGATTAGTTTGAAATGGTTGACGAGTATACGGAACTACACTATCAATATTTAATTCTCGGTATAATTGATCATTATCTAGCCATCGTTCTATTCCATTCCATGCAATCATTACGCCATTGTCGGTGCACAGTCTTTTTGATGGACGAAATATTTTATAGCCAAATTCGCCGGCCATTTCACCTAATGCCCGATAAATGAAATCATTGCACGCAACACCGCCCGAGAACACTAGAGCTCGTGGTTTTGTGTTTGTGCCATAGCCAAAGAATCCTTTTCGCTCGCAATACTGAATGGCTCGTTGCGTTCTTCGCATTATATGTTTTGTGACTGCTTTGAGGAAACCAGCACAATAATCTTCATGATTTTGAATCAATTGACCGGGCTCATTTAATAAATCATGAGCAATTTTCGTACCCGATGATTTAAAACCGGAAAAACTAAATTGACAATCTCGATATACGCTCATCGGAAATGGGAATGTATATCGATTTGCATTTGTTGATTTATACGCTTCTGGAAAGTGATCAATTTTCATTATTTATAGATTTTTTCATAAAAATTAAATTGTTGTAAGAAGAACAAACCCAACTCAATGGCACGACCACCACTGATATTACTGTATCCAGGCAGATGCAATAAACCAATCTCTCGAGCAGCCTTATCGAAACATTCTCCCGGTGAACTATCAACTGATTCACCTAATAAACTAAAATCATTCACATTCTTGACAAGAGCCAATAAACAGTGACCACCACTTGCTAATAAACAGAGAAATGGGAAATTTAATTCGGATTGATGCTCCAAACGTGCCATCAATGCGTGAGCCTCCATGTGATGTATCGGAATTAATGGCTTTTTGTATTTTCGACACAAATGTTTGGCGTAACGTACCTAGTAATGCACAAATATATTCCGTGAATTATTGTTTATTTTCATTTAATAAATTGACTTACTCCAATCACCAAACTCATTAGAATGCCCGGCCGAGATGTAACAGCAATGCCATCCATATCATTTATCGTTAAATTTGCACGGTACAATGTTTCAGCAACCACGGATTCGATATGTTGGCGATGGAATTCTTGAGCCATTGGCGGATTTATGCCACCACATCTAGAAAATTGGAACGGATTTAAAATTACAAAGACTTTTTTCAAATGATATTCTGAAATAGAAACTTTTTTAATGAAAATAAAACTTGGAATTTATTCTAATTCGTAGGAAATTTTGTTTGACGTTTTTTCGAATTAAAACCTTTTAATTTTTTTTATTATTTTCTTAAGAAATTCTATTGTTGCATAATATCTACTGTTCTTCGAATAGATTTATGACTTTTGGGCCAAATTTGATCCAAAACCATTTTATATTGAATAAAATAATAAATAAACAAAAACTGTTAATATTTGTTCTTTAAAAACTTACGTCGCAATTAAATGAAAAAAATTATCCAATTGGAGCATATTTCCGAATATATGCATCATCTACTTACATATTGTGAAATTCAAGTTGTGAATGTAGGCTTTCACCCAAAATAGAGCCAGTTGAATCCACTACTGCACAGCCAGTGTCATCGCATGATGTTTCAATTCCAAGTACAATTGCCGGTCGTCTACAATGCAAAAAAAAAAACAACAACAACAATAATAATTTCCATACAATTCATTTGGAAATAAAAATCAAATTCACTTTGTATTCACACGCGTGGATTCAGTCACTGGAACAATTAATTGAGAACTTAATGTTCGTGTTGTCACAGTTAGTTGGTTAAAATATAATATTTTATCAAAATTTCTTAACAATTTTCCCAACATTTTCTGTTTTGAACGTGCACTTCACACATGTACCAGAAGATATGTCAATTTTATACATTGACAGATGAATGAGGGAGGTAAAAATAGCGTAAAATTCAGTAATTGACATTTGACAATTGTCATTTGACATTTTCTAAATATTTTGACTAACATGTCAAATCGCACACACTTGTCAAATGAACAACTTTTTTTGAGAGAGAGGGAAATTGGATTTTTGAAAATATTCTGAAGAAAATAGAAGAAGAATTTTATGATGAAAACAGATTGTAAAGATTAAAAATGAAATTGAAAAATAGAAAATGCTTTTTCTCAAAATGTGCAGTACAGAATAAGTGAATTAAATGATAAATGTTACTGTAAACAAAACAAAACCAGGAAATTTCTTTCCATAAAATTCAATTTATTTTCCTAAAACAATCTAACGATCTTAAGCAACTAATGTAGGCGCCTCCATGCATGGCACTTTAACCCAATCACATTTCAGACGTTTTTTCATAACATTTTCGGTGTGATCAATGCCAAGTTTTGTAAAGCAATCTGGTAAAACGCTATCTATATCCAAATGCTTATACAAATTGTCGTTGTTTTGCCATCGTTCCATGCCATTCCATGCAATCATGACCCCATTGTCAGAGCAAAGTCTCTTTGTGCTTCGATATGTGGTGAATCCAAATTGTGAAACCATTTCATTCATCGCTTTATAAATGAAATCATTGCATGCGACGCCACCTGAGAAAACGAATAACTTGGGCAATTTGTTGGCGCCATAACCGAAAGCCCCTATTCGATCACAGTAGTGGATGGCACGTTGTGTGCGTTGTAGCAAATGCTTTGTTATGATTTTCAATAGAGATGCACAAAAGTCTTCATAATATGGTATCATTTCGTGCGAGGGGATATTCAGACGTTTTCTCATTTCATCAATTCTTGTAATGCTTATGCTAAGTAAGCCATTAAAACTGAATTGACAATTTCGGTTATCACTCAATGGCAAAAGAAATGAAAAACGATTTGGATTCTTCGATTTATATGCAGCCAATTCAATTGCCTTGCCACCATTTATATTTTGATATTCAGGCAACATATACAGATGCAGAGAACGGGCAACACGATCGAAACAAGAACCAGGAGCTCCATCTAAACTCTCGCCAAGTAAAATGAATTCGGTTACATTTTTCACCAAAACTAATTGACAGTGACCTCCGCTGGCAAGGAGACACAGAAACGGGAAACTCAATTCGGTGCTTTCCATGCGGGCCATTAGGGCATGAGCTTCCATGTGGTGTATTGGTATCAATGGTTTTGAGTACTTTCGAGCCAAATGCTTCGCATATCGAATGCCGATAATTAATGATCGTACGACACCTATAAAATTTATTCATTTTTTTTCATCAATTTACAAGAAATTCTTTTTTTTTTTTCTTGGGTGGATTTAATTCAATTTTATTATTTACCTGGTCGATTTGTTACAGCAATGGCATCAACATCATTCACACTCAAATTGGCTCCTTTTAATGCTTCAGCCACAACGTTCTCTATGTGTTGTCGGTGCAATTCTTGAGCAAAATTTGGATTTATTCCACCAGTTCTATTGAGGGGGAGAATTCCATGAAAAAAATGAATCAATTCTCTTAATAACTTTTTTTTTTCTAATTATTTTCTACTATTTTTTTCTTGAAAAAGATCCAAAAATCTGCATTTTTACCTCAAATGAAATTGCAATTGCGAATATTCACTCTCGCCAAGAATTTGTCCATGGTTATTAACAATAGCGCATGCAGTGTCATCGCACGACGATTCAATGCCTAAAATTACAGCCGGTCTTCAAACAAATTGAGAACAATTTTAATTTTTCACATTTTTTTAGAAATCTTTTCTGGAATTTTTCTATTTGAATGAAATTTACTTGGTTCGTGTCTGGCTGGAATATTGTCTGTATCTATGAAACTTGCATATTGTTTGAAAAGTTGTTTTAAATGTTAATTTTCTTACAATTTTTGCTAACATTTCATCAATCTATTTACTTAAACACAGCGTTTTTATATGGTTACGTCAGCTGTTGCAATGTGCAGAATGATGTAAAATGTCAAAACATTATCATTTTATTCAATAGATTAGACAATATTAACACTTAGTCAACTGACGTTCTGTGAATTGACCTTAATTTCTTTAAGGAAATTTCGAAAATGAACGAATTTTTGAAGTAAATTCATAAAAGAAAATTATTTGTAAATTTTATTTCATTTTTTTTTTTTTTTTTTTTAATTTTACGAACGAATTCCAATCAAAAGAAAATTTATTAAATGATGAAATCATATTTGCAAGTCATTCGTACTTTGTCATTTAAAGGTTAATACAACACAATAAGACGCAAAATAGACAGAAATGCGAGAGGCTAACTTCAGATGTATTGAGCGTGATTTTTTTGTTACAGAACATAAATAAAGCAAGTGAACTGAGGTCTATTTTATTGTGTTTTCATTCATTTGCAAAAAAAAAAAAAACAGATTACGGATTGAATTGAGCGAAATGTGTTCGTGTTGTGTATGATGAAGAGACAATGTTATCCCTAATAGAATAAATTAGATGACAATCGATTGAAAATAAATAGAGTAGGTGTTTGTGAATTGAATGAAAAAGAAAAAATTTTCCTTTTTTTCATTTTAAAAGTAAATTAATACAAAAGGTGCAGTGTAATTGTCCTAGTTCCAGTGTAATAAAAGGTTAAGTTTGTGGTATATAGGTACGAAAATTGCATTTGAAAAAAAATATTGAATTATGAAAATACATCTATTTCGACAAGAATAATATGTGATTTGGTGTGATGAATGCGTGATTTGTTGACTCATTTACTCAATAGAACGTAATTGAATACCGAATAAAATCCTTTGTTTGCGAATATGAGACAAGCTACCGAAGAAGCATTTAAAAGAACAAGAGAAAAAAAAAAACTTTGTAATTCAGAGACGTAGATAGAGAGCGCTGGCAAAGAGGAAAAGAGAAATCAGCTGTGTGAATGTGAATGTTTTTTGCTGGCATTTTTTTATTTTTTTTTTTTTTTTGGCCACCAACAAAAATAGATTTTCTTTCTGCACATTCAGTATAGTTTTTGCAAATACAACGAAACCGTCGTTGTTCATCTCAGCTCATTTCGTTTTTATCTAATGTTTTTGTTTTGTATGGAGAGACAGTCTGTTGTTTGTATGACATTAATCGAGGTTTAGGTCTGCACACATGTACTCATACACTGGCGCAATACTACATAACAACGTAGTTTGATGTCGTATCAGCTGTTTATGTTGTCATCGTGCAAATACATCGTTCGAATTTGTTTTTTTTTCTTCTTCTTTGTTTGGGAAAACTCTCTCTCTCTCTCTCTCTCTCTCTCTCTCTCTCTCTCTCTCTCTCTCTGTCTTTCAGATTTGATTCATTGTCATTCTTATGACCAAATTAAAACTGCTATTCTCGATTATTGTCAATATTTCATCATTTTTAGTCAATTGCATAAAATCATTCAATTTTTCGGGCCCATTAAGTGCACGTTGCCTATCATTTTGTGTGCTTGTTTTTATGATGACGTCAAGGTTGAACGATTCGTTAAGCAGTGTTATTTATATTGTTTGTGTGTTTATTTTTCTTTTTTTTTCGTTCATCTCTCCCACTCTCTGTTTCTTTGTGGTTCTATTTCTTTTTTTATTCTGTCTTTGTTTTAATTTTTCAAGTTCAAACGAGAAGTGAGAAGTAACATTCGGAATAAAGCAATTCAATCGATTTGTAGGAAATTCGATTTTTTCTCTATTTGGTGAATTTACAACAACAACAAGAAAAAAACGACAAAAGCAACAAACACCAAGTGCGTGAACCGTACACATGCGTTGAGTGAAGGACATTGACGAAAATGGCCAAAAATGATTATCAGGCATTAGCCGACGTTTCAAATCCATTTGTTGATAATTCTAATCAATCACAACATGAATCAGTTGCCATTGACGAACTTACCACCGATACTGAAAATGAAGATGGAAATCGTGAGAATGGCATCATGATACACGTGGTTCCCGACACAAGCAAAGGTTTCTATCATTATTTCTTTTTAAGCGTGACTCATTTTAAATATGAAAAAAAAAAAACATTTCACATGAATTAGATATTAATCTCAATATAATCAGCTCAAAATCGAAAACACATTTTATTTTAATACATAGCACGATGGAATCATATCGAAGATTTGGACTCATTTTTCACACGAATGTATTATTATCATCAAAAGCACGGTTTCACCGTTATGATGGTCAATTACATTTTGGATCTTGTGATTTTTGCATTTGTTGTGTGGTTCATCACAGCCGTTGTTTTTTGCGTCGATTACAATGTACTTGACGGGTATGTAGGAATTTTGTTTATGAAAAATGTGAATTTTGTTTACAGAAAAAAAAAAATCAATTTGAGACGGAAAAAAAAAAAACAAAATTTATTCACTTTTTTCTTCTACGAAAGCACTTGAAATCGCTTTTTATGTAGAACAAACATTTTGACTTTTTTATTGAAATATTTTCTTATTTTACTGCTTTGCGATTTGCGGTCAATGTAGCCTCTTATTAATACTTTGTTTGTTTGTTTGTTCACAGTGACCGCACCCGAATAACAATCAACCAAGTGATTTTACCAAGTGGCGAATGTGTGAAAGCAATCACATTGAGCGGATGGTTTGTTATATTTTTATCGGGCCTATTTTGGCTCTTTCGTTTGATACGATTTTTTTATCATGCTGTGCAATACTACGATATTAAAAAATTCTTCAACAATGCGCTTAAAATTGACGATGTAAGTTATGAATGCAAATTTACTCTAGATGTGTTTTTCTGTTTCGTTTTTGTTTTTTATTGCTTATCGCCAAAAATTAAATTGCAAAATTCAACAATATCAAGTTTGTGTGCATGAAATCTGTGAATTGCCGGCTCTGATGACGTTGTTTTTGACATATATTCGCGCACATTGAACTGTATCATTAGCTTTAATATCACGTCTTGATTTCTCCATTATCAGCTGAGTTGACACTTTTATTGACCCTATCAAACCTATGCGAACAAAAAAAACATCTGGCATTTTTCAATCTAGTTTATTTTATGATAGTGAACGACTTTATTTCACTGAACAATTTCAAATATTTCCAGCTAATGCATGTTGAATTATAAAGATTTGTTTTTCATTTTTTCCACTCTTCGAATTCGTTTGTCCCTTTTATCGATTTTGAAAATTTCATTATTTTATTCATACATTTACTACCAAATTCTGGTTAGATTAATGATTTCAATTTCTATTCATCGATTTCTTTTTTTTTTGTGTAATTTTTCTTTGTCTCAATTTTCAGAGCGAATTAGATAATTATACGTGGCATGAAGTGCAACGACGAATTCGGGAAGTGCAAATGGAGCAACAAATGTGCATTCATAAGGAGCATCTTTCCGAATTGGATATTTACCATCGAATTTTGAGGTATGCTGCACATGAAAATTGATTCAAATTAATTCATTCACATTTTAATCAATTAATTTAATAATTCGATTTGATTTCCTTCGGTAGATTTAAAAATTATATGGTAGCAATGATGAATAAGAATCTTATTCAGACGACCGTTAATTTACCACTAGCCGGAGAGACGAATTTTTTCAGCAAAAGTCTTCGCTTCAATTTGGAATTGATCTTTTTCCGTATGTATATACATAAATAGAATATATTCTATCATCTTCTGATTTGAAAAAAAAAAAACAAAAAAAAAAAACAAAAAAATAGGTGATTATAATGTGTCTTCTCGAAATAAATTCAAATGATTCCTTTCAAAATTTAGGAAGCCCATGGTCAGTGTTCGACAATTGGCATCTCAAGGAGCAATACAAACGTTCTGCAAATCGAATTGAGCTGTCGCAACAGCTTTCAAAATACATTTTCTATGCTGGTCTCATTAATTTAATTTTTGCTCCAGTGATCTTTCTCTTTGCGGCTATTTTTTGCATTTTTAGTTATGGTGATGTAAGTATGTGCTTGAGAAAAAAAAAAACGTCATGTCTATATTTGGTATTTTTATATTTAAAATTGTTTGGGGAATATTATGATTTTTGCGTAAATTTTTTTTGTTCACAATACGGTTTTTTTTGTTGATAAAAGTGCTCGTTTTTCTTAGAAGGTAAATCTTTTTAACAAAAAATATTATTGTTATGAGAAAAAAATTACAAAAAATGTTTTCATTTCCTTTAACCTTCACAAAAAAATCATTTTTTTCATGAACAAATGTTTTTTTTATATCAAAATGGATTTTTAATTTTAACAAATGTAAAATATCGTACTTGAATGAAAAAATGAATTTTAAAAAATTGTAATTATTTTCAGTTGGTGAAACGAGATCCAGGAGTATTGGGCATACGATGCTGGTCACAATATGGAATGCTCTATATAAGACATTTTAATGAATTGGATCACGAGCTACAAGCACGTCTGAATCGAGCTTATAAACCAGCCGTTAAATATATGGAATCATTTTCATCGCCTATGGGAGCCGTTATTGCAAGGTAATTCGCATTTTTGAAAAACGGATATAAGTTTTACAATTGATATACATTGAATCAAATCGATTAAGAAAATATAATTAATGTTTTGAAAATACGTTGCACATTAAGCAATTCTAAACATATTTTTAATAAAAAATTGTTACGTAAGAAATATCGCAATATTGACATTAAATTTAGTTTATTATTTATGATTAAAAAAAAAATATTAGAAAACATGAATGAGAAGAAGAAAAACTCGAAAAAAAATTAATTGAAATCATTGGAAAATTATTTGAAAACCGTGTTAATTCTGATTTATTTTAATAAATTTCATTTTATTGTCTCTTACAGAAAATTATCATTTATTTTTGGCGGTGTTTCAACGATGATTTTCATATTTTTCATGTTCATTGACGAAGATATTGCGCATATCGAGCACATATTTCAAGTGGTATCTATATAGGGGGCTGAGAACCCTTCATGAATATATATATATATATTCAGTAGATATTTAGAATAATTACGTGATATATAAATATTTATGAAATATTATCATAAATATTTGAAATATCCAGTGAATATTCATTTCATTTTTATCAATAAGTTAGCATTTATGAATATACTTTTGATGGCAAAATATGTAAGTATTGCTTAAAAATGAGATTTGTTAGCTGAGATCAAGTCAATGTTCAACATTCAATTCTCAAACAAACGCAAGCTGTATGACCTCAACTATAAATCTCAAATTTCAACAATATTTAGTCATATGTTTAGCATATTTATGATATTTAGTATATTTACCAATATTCACAATATTTGCAGAATATTAAATTATTTATCTTTATTTACTTTTGTTGTTTCCCCTTCTTAGGTATCCATACTCACACTGTTGGCTATTGTGTCAAGGTAATAAATTCATACAAATGGAGATGAAAAAATGAAAAATTTTTAATTTTTTTTACCTCAAGAAAAGACATGAATTATTTTTCACAAAAAATTTCTTCACAAAACCATTTTTTCTCCCCATTATTTTTTTTTTATCTCAAAATAGTTTACTAATAATAAAATTATGATTTTCTCCACAGAGTATTAATTCCCGATGAGAATTTGATATTTTGCCCAGAGCAATTAATGACAGCAGTTTTAGCCCATACGCACTACTTGCCGGTAGCATGGAAGGGTCTCGCACACACATCACATGTTCGAAATCAATTTGGTCAATTTTTCCAATTGCGTGTATTCTATTTGTTATCGGAATTATTGAGCCCAATAACAACACCGTTTATATTATTATTTTATATTCGACCAAAAGCATTGGACTATGTGGATTTCTTTCGAAATTTCACAGTATCAGTGGTTGGTGTAGGTGATGTGTGTTCATTTGCACAGATGGATGTACGCAAGCATGGCAATTGTGAATGGCAACCAACACACAGTACCGAAGGTGATCTAACTGAAGGTTTAGCAGCTCCAGTATGTGAAACAAATAAATACACACAAGGTGAACATGGAAAAACGGAATTATCTTTGGTTCATTTCACATTGACAAATCCAGAGTGGAAAATGCCATGTGATGCGCACAATTTTGTAAATGGATTGAAACGACATGCCCAACATGATTTGAATCGTGCCCGTCAAACTGGACTCATGAATACAGCCATGGGACAAAGTCTATTTTCGGTTGGAAATCTCGGTGGACAGGTAGGAATTTCGCTTGAAAAAAAAAAAAAAAAAAAAAATCAAAAAAATATTAAAAAATTGGGATTTTTTTCCTTGTTTCAGTATTCATCAATTGTCGATTCATTGATGATACCACAACGTTTCGATGCATTTAACATGGGTTTATCACAATTTTCGCCTGGATTCCGAAATTCAACACACGTATCAAATCATCCAGATGCTGATATGCCATCGCATGCATACGATTTTAATCGAATGCTGCAACAGCATTTATCAGACGGTGCATCAATGGGTTATCGAAGTAATTTACAAAATATACAAGAAAATGATCAAGATGAAAATGCTGAAAATCCACCAATGCCAGAAATGTCACCGGAACATCGGCCAATATCATCGATGATGACAAGCAGTATACTTCGTGGTGCATCACATCGTGAAGGTCCAATGAGTTCATCGCATGACCGTAGTTTATTCCACAGTTTATATGGACAAACTGGTGGCTATGAACCGGTGTCTGGTGATTTAACCACAGCTGATATGTGCTTAAGTACATTGTACCTTCATGAATTGTTTCATAGGCAAAATCGACGACGCAGCGGTACATCGAGTCGTGTACCATCGACAAATCAACAGCAAAATTTATGGCAATTACCTCATCGTGATAATTCACAAAGTCATCCACGATCAACAATATCATATCCAGAGAATGTTCGACCAGCAGCTGAAAAAACGCCACTATTAAATCCAAAGAAAACATAACAATGCGCCGAATGGGTCTAAATATAGAAGCCCCCCATTTTGTTTTCCCCTGCAACAGAATTGAAAATGCTGGATCATAATGCGATGCTTTAGATTTTCAGCACAAATTATTGTTTTTTTTTTCTATCATTTGTAGTGGAACAAGTGCAGCAGAAACAACAACAAATTTTCATTAAGTAGATTGATTTACGAAACGCCACTGTAAATAACGTTTAAGGAAGTCGATAATCATATTTAACCGATTTCAGAGACCATTGTCGTGTTTTAATTGACAACGTAATTAATAAGTAGGATGTGAGACGGTGATGAAAACAAATTTTTATTGATTAAATGTAAGATTATTGAGCCATATTTAAGCGAAAATCATTGTTCGAGGAAAAGAGAAAAAAAAGACAATCTTTTCTCAATTGCATACTGTTAAGCTTATGAAATATAAGTTTGAAACGTACATACAGGCGAATATATTTATATATATATATATGTTGTGTATATGACAATTGATCAAGAAGTTCAAGATGATGACGCTTTTTATTTTTATTTGTAATTATTTCAATTTTCAAACTATTCTCAATTGTTCAGTGAACTTTGATAATGAATTGATATCAATAAAATGATATTTATTTACTTATTTTTTATTACGGTAAAAATCCGATTTGATGTTTTATTTTGATCTTTTATTGAATTATTTAATTTATTCCATATTATATAAATTCTAACCATATTTTCAAGTGAGATGTTCATCAGCGATTCTTTTGAAAATATCGTCGACATATTCATTTTGAAAAACCTCCATATTTTCAGATATTCTACTACATGTCTTTCATGCGATTTTTTCATTCAAGAAGTGGTAATTATAATAAGCACATTCCATTGGGTGATTTCGTGAGTGACGTCACAATTTCCATTTTTGACAATATTTATAATTACAAACTGAGCATTCGAATGGTATTTCGTCAGTGCAATTTGGAATGTGTTAAATAAAGTCAGATCTGTTTATTGTGATATAATGATGACATTCTTTACATTTCTATATCCTTGCTTGATTACTTTGGACTTTTGTAATGTAAGTTATTCCCAATTTATTGATGTTGGTGTTGGCTACAATGGTAGATTATTTCTTTGTATTACTTGGATATAAACAAGTTCCTCTTCGATGGGTACATTCCTTCTGCTTGATTTGATTATTTTTGACGCAATTCATTCGGTCAATTGAAATATTTACATTGTTTTCGACGAAAACTTTTCTTCAAAAATCATTTGCTGGGCACCGTTTGTTCAAAAAACATTTTCACTTCTCAGTAAATTGAGTTCTTCGCTTGCATTCTCGTCATCATCTGAATCATCAATTCGGTTGAAATTACCGTAATTGCTTGAATTTTCCACTTTTCCAATCAAATTCGACGTCACATTTGATGCCACACTTGTCATATTTGGTAGAATATGTTGTTTTGTTTGTTCAATTGCCAGTCGAATTTTAGAATAATCAATCTCAATTACATTTGTTTTCAATTAATTTGCGCTCATTGATCCGGGCTTCGTGATATTCTTTGCTTGATCGTCCAGTTTTGAAGTGATTTGAAAAGAATCATATGTTTCCTCGATCCTAGGCAGACTCCAGATCTCTTATGCCAGACTAGGCCTTGTAAAACAATGAAATTGTATAACAATTGTTCTTAATAGTTTTCCGATAACATGATTCCTTGCTTTATTCCTAAAAATGCATTGTAATTCCTTTTCATATCTGATGTTATATTGAGTTGTAATTCTTCATAGTTCGAACAAAGAAATAATTTTCAATGTGATTTGCATTGTATTGATTTTAGGGTATTTTAGGACGATTTTTGGGGTATTTTAGGACGATTTTTGGGGTATTTTAGGACGATTTTCGTTTATTCCTATTCGAAAATGCTAGAAAATGTTGTTTCAATTCCGGATTGAATGACAGTCCTTCACGTTGGAATGCAATTTTGATTTTTTCCAACGACAATGTCACTTGACGCTCAAAAGCTGCAAGCATATTGCTCATCTCATTTTCCTATGTTATTGTTACGGCTATCTAAAGCCAATATGGAACAGTACTCAGTAAATAATTAGAAGAATTTTTAAATATCAAGAAAAAGCTATAACTGTAAATACTTTCAAAATCATAAGTCAGCTGTCCAGTGGTTGTTCAATTGCTCGCCATATTGAATCGAAATTGGCGAACACCGGCGGCAGCATTTTTGACATTTCCATTTGAAACAATGTAAAATGAAATGTCTCATATTTTCAGAGCACAGTCTATGAGATTTTTTTGTAAATATATATGACACAGTGTTGAGACAACGACTGAAATTCATTGCCTCTTTAATAGCTATTCTTGCACTTTCACGATGATTTATTATCTGAGGCCCCTTAAATCCAATTAGTGGAATTTCTGTTCTAGATCGTGTGTTCAAATTCATTATTCGCTAAATGAATTGCGTTTTTAAAAAAAATCAGTCTGACTAGAACACGTTTTTCAACATTCTTAGAGACACAAATCTAATTCATTGCAATTTTGTAAATTTATCACAATAGGGTGATTCCAAGCGAATATAAACATACATTGAGGTGGATATATAGTTGATTGACATACATTGAGTGGCAAGTGAAATTTACTTTCAGGCGTATTGCCCATATATTTACATCCAAATGTAAAGTTTCTGAAGATGCGCTAGTGAGTCTCATATAAATGACATATTCCCCCGATGATTATCACTTACATGTGTTGGTGTCTATGATATTGAGATTTCTAATGGTATTCGAACAATCGATGTGAATTTTGTGTTGAATAAACAGAGTCACTTCTTGTATCAAGTAATATTGGTTATAACGGTTATTTTAAAATGTCAATTTACGCTTCTGTATTTTCAAATGTATTGATTTTTGACATTCAAACCAATACAGCTCTGATTGAACAATTCAAAAAATTTACAAATATGCGTTAAAAAAATAATTTTAAACAATTTCATTATTTTTATAAATAAAATAAACAACATCCAACTATTAAAAGGTTTGTAACTGAATATGAATATATTTGGCATTACAGAAATTGGGAAAATGGTATTTCCATGTGCATATAATGCGAAAATTATCAAATCATTTATAATGATAATGACACTTGAACGATTCGTATTTTTTTGGAGGCCGGACATTTTCCCGAATTGGCAAATTCCCGAGTGGACATTTTCCCGACTTGGCCAATTCCCGAATGGACATTTTCCCGACTTGGCCAATTCCCGAATGGACAATTTCCCGAAAATACATCCTTTGTCTTACGTTCTCCCCGAAAATACATCCTTTGTCTTTCGAATTCGGGAATTTCATTTCCCGAATTTTGAATTCGGAAATTTGATTTCGGGAATTCAAAGTTTCGGGAATTTGATTTCGGGAAAATGTCCGGTATTCATTTTTTTGTTCAAAATTCAAATTTTCTTTTATGATTCCGAGAACATAGACTTAGCAAGATTGGATGAGAATCGTAAAAAATTGATAAGGGCAAATAAAGTAACGATTTACACAAGGGAAGTCTTTTATAATAGAATTAAATGGACAATGAATGAACGAACGGACTTTGAATTTGTGAATTTGAAACGTATGAAATTGAATGGCGAAAATACAATTAATAATTTATATTATTTCAAATAAATGTCGTAATTTAAAACAATGCAACATTTTTGTTCCATTTTTATCGGGATTCGTACAAATATTATTTTAGAAAACTTGCAATGTAATGTTTTATCAATGACTAAATGAATGTAATTTGTTGATACGAGCAAATAGTTTTCCTTTAATTTTTGCAATATTATATAGCCTATATACATAATATCAGAGGTCGAAATGCGTGCGCACAAAGGCATATGGCGGCAAATGTGATTTGTCATGCAAATACGATACTAAGCTGTGTGAGTTGCATATAATCGTAAATTGACTTTCAAGTGTTTTTAATGTCGTTTCTACTTGTGAAACGAAAAGAAATGTAATATCAACTACAAAGAAGAAAAAACTATATAAAAATCACAATGCCTGACTTAATCTCTAAACAAGGACAATGCAGAACAGCTGATTTCAAGTCGCTATTCAGCTCAGGAAATCCAAACATGTATTCACTGTCAAAATTATTAGTGAAGTTGGTCACTGATAGTCTGTTAAAATACGGAATTGACAGATTTTCCGTTAAAATATTCAAAATTATCTGAAAACCACGTAAATTTACCATAACCTCAATATATTATGACGTTCATTATGACATTGAAACCATGGTGTTTTTATATAATTTTCTGTTAAATTTGAATATTTCAACGGAAAATCTGTCAATTTCATATTTTAGCAGACTATCTGTGACCAACTTCACGAATAATTTTGACAGTGTTCTCTTTATTCGAAAATTTTTAAGAAAATAAAAAACGAAGATGAATTGAAAAACGAAAAAAAAGAAATGTTGTGGACAGTGGACACCAGTGCGGAAAAGTACGTCTTACATTGGTAAGACCATTTATTTTCCTTCTCTCTTCTTTTTTACAGAACATTAATATAATATTTTATATACTCATAGCAGAATATCTTAGTTGCCTGAGCTGAATAGTGACATGAAGTTAGCTGTTCTGCATTGTCTACGTCTAAGCAAAACATTTTTCTTCAGTATATAAAAGAATTAAGGTGCCATAAATCACCAATATAAATCTTAAATACTTTTGAAAATACAACATGCTCCCACACGGCATCAGTGGAGACATTTGAAGACGTCAGTGGTGAACAACTAAATTACCTCTACTACCACAGCAAACATGGTAATTTTTGTATGTATTTATCTTTTGTGCTGTGAAAAACCGTTTATATACAATGGATGACAATAATATTTCACAGCACAGCAATATTACTGTCAAATAATTAAATGTCCAGGCTGTGACTGCCTTAAATTAGTATTAATAAATTATGAATATGATAATCACGTATGTCTAGCACCGTGTCAGAATTACCTAAATTGACACAACAAGTGTCGATAAAGAAGATTGAAAAGAAACATTTTTAAGGCTCCTTCAAAAGGAAAATTTCTTAGTTTGGGACTACTTTAGTTAGAGAATAAAATTACATTTATTATGAAAAAACGTAAATATTTGAGCCGAATAAATATTGTGCATTGTATATGACTAGTTTTTTGAACATATTTTTGACGAATGAGTAGTGATCTAATTATATCATTAGCTAACCAAACAATATAAAAGCATTTTATTATTTTTTGACGGACATTCTAGGGAGACTTTGTTCATATTTGCTCAATGCGCAGTTATTTGTATTCATTCGTACAGCGTTTCTAAATACTATTGTTGTTGTTATCATGTTGCTCCTTCTTCTTTGCAAATAGTTGTGACCTTTTTTCTCTCTAATGGAAATTAACGCATTGCGAAATTCCTAAACATCAGGTAAAACGAACAAGCTGAGTTATTAATCTGTAAGAAAAATAAAAAATGCGTTAAAAATGAAAATTTTCTTGTTATTTCCCAATCATATTAAAATAATTTTGTCGAAATTTCCATTTTTACCTTGACAAAATTCTTCAAATTACAATCGACAATGCCAAAACCATTGAATGAGATTTCAAGCTGTGATCGTGCCATCATAAATGGTAAATATTTTTGAATTTTTACGGGGAAATTGTACCAATTTGTGTTATAAATGTTATCGGTGATGCCCAAAGAGGCGATTGTAACTATTGTAGCTGCATAGCATAATCCAAATGGCCACATCAGTGATACAATGACACATAAGATATCATACAATATCATAATATCCAAATCGCCAATGGTCTAAAAATATACGAGATATTCATATGTATTAGCTAATCGAATGATCATTCTTTAATGTTGTTATGGAACAAAATGGAATTTAAATGAAAAAGAAAACACTTACATATTCAATTTGATACAATGCAGCTCCAAAAAATACCATATTACATGGTATCAGCCAAAAAATTACACCGCTCGACACTTCCTGCACTAATTTTGCGATTCTAAACAATTACATCCATGCAAAAAGAAATTGAAAATAATTATTGAAAACTGTCCGCGAAAAAACGTTTGCAATTTGAATGCAATATTTAATTAAAAAATTATCATTTAACTTACGTATAAATATTCACTTGTAATTCAACGATTCTATATAATTTCATTTTTAATTGAATGAATTTTTGCATCGAATTTCTTTGATTCTTCGGTATTTGGTCAACATTCATATCAAATAATTTCAATAAATAGTCATTATGTTGGCACATTGCAATGATATAAAGGCAGCAGCTCACAATATATGTAAGTGTACATGTGGTTGATAATGAATAGATCATTCCAATGTCACAATTGATTATCCAAAGTAAAAACCAGCCATAAATTGTTTTTGTATTAAATGGAACGGCCAAACTATATGGCAGTAACCATGTTGATGTATCAAAATTACCCATCCACATACAAAACATCGAATAAAGTAAAGCGGCTGCAAATAATACGGCAGCCATTGTCAAATAACCAACTGAAACAATTTGCGTAATTTTTTTGCATGTTTCTTCAGTTACAATGTAAAATTTTCGCTCTTCTTTTTCTGGAACTAAGAAATGGATTACAAATTTGATTTAAAATATTCATTTTTAATCATTTTTTTTCGAGAAATATTTACTCTTATAATTTAAGTTCTAACATTTTTTTTGTGTGTGTCTTAAAATCTTAAATATTAACTCCATTTCAATGGAAATTTTCACATTTTTACCATTGTCAACAAAATGTTGTATATTCAAATGAACTTGTTTAACTTTCTTCATTTCAATACCAATGCTAATATACATGCCGATACATTGCACAGAACCACACATCAGTAAAATCGATCTCAATGCCAATGTTATTGAATCCATATGAATAATACCGAATGCTGCACTACATGGAAACATCAAAATAACCAAAGTGAATAATATAATGTAACAATTTACAGTTTTTAAAAATTCATTCGTTTGTTCAGTTAAGCGATTCGAACTAAGTCCCAACAATGTTAAATAAAATTGATTGTATTCAAGTGTTTTCATTTTGCGATTTTCAATTTAAGCGGAAAATTTACGAATCTCAATGGATTTTTTTGATTAATTTTTTCTGATAAAAACCGGTTTGTGGCTCTGAAAGATTCAGTTATTTTTCAACCAAATAACCAATTGAAATGCAACGCACCATGGATTGTACATCAACTTTATATGCCTTCAAAAATAACAAAAATGTGAAGCAAAATCCTTCAGAAGGCCAAGTTACACATTAAACATTCAGTGGAAAAATCCATACGAATTTCGTCCGTTGGATAAAAACACAATTTGTTTAATTTACTATCGAAAAAGAAAAAATGACAATTTTCGGAAATGTTTTCCCCTCTAATTTTTAATGTGCGACCTTCGGCAAAGTTTGTATTGTTTGTAAACATATTAATAATTACACCGTAATTATCGTTTCCATTTCAATTGTCATATCAAATTTTCTATCAATATTTACATGCAATTAGAACGACTAAAATTAGTGGATTTTTGGTATGCTATAAAGCATTGTCTGAAACTCATTAATCTAAAAAAATGCACTTCTAAGAGAATTTTCATACATGGAGTAAATCTCATTATTTTGTATTCAATAAAAGACCTCTGACGATAGATTCGAATGAAATATTTTCAAAGAGACTGTAAAATTATTTTTTGAGACCAAATTCAAATTCTGATTCTTTTTTTTCATCAAAAAGTGAATTTCTAATTCAAATCGTTTTAAGTGGATTTTTCTCTATGCAAATGAAAATCAAACAACCAGATGCATGTTATAAATTCCCTTTGGAATGTTTGAAATATATTTTTCCGCTTCAGTAGATTTTCTCACAAGTTTTATCTATTTTTTCCGCTTTTAAATGCAACAATAAATGGTTTTGCGTAGCAAACATACAATTGATATTCCGATCAAAAAATAAAAAACTCACAAACAAATAAAATCAAAAATATTTATTTTTTTTATTTAAAACATGTTCGGCACAAAATTCGAGTTTGGAAAGAGAAATTCGTCAATTGGACATAAAGAGACCTAATTGTTGGCAACATACAAGCGTGATGCTAAACCTGGCAATTGTGCAAATGGAGGGATTGGTGATGTTGGATCACCTTTTACAATGGTTTCGACTTTGTTTGGAGCAATTGCAGCGACTGGTGCAATTGGAGCAACTGAAGCGATTGGAGCAACCGAAACCAATGGAGCGCTTAAACTGCCTTCTACATATGGTGCATATTTAGCAAAAGAGTACAATTGCGGTTGTGTATTTGCATGCAATGGAGCGATTGTTGATATTGGAGCTACTGTTTTTAATGGAGCATATGCAAATGTTCGTAATGGAGCCACGGCAATGTTCGGTGTAACTGATTTGTATGATGGAAGTAAGTAGCTAGCTGGAACATATCTGAAATAAATTTAAATTAGAATTGGAAATTCATTGTTTTAAGAATTCGTAATAAAAGCAACATACTCATCAGCAATTTGAGTAAGTTGACCATAATTGTAGTATTTATAGCCGGGAATGAGCGTTTTTTGGTAAGTTGGTACAACCGTAATTTTTTCAGTTCCATGCAACAATGCATTGTCACAGTTTGGGTAACCTGTATGAAAGAAATACAGAAAAATGATATATTTTCATAATTTGAGGCTTTAGATGATTCGTACTTTTAATCGAAAGTACGGTTTTTTTTTAAAAATTATTATTAAAGTATTTTTGTTCTTTTTTTATATTAATTTAACTTTAATGAATATTTTCAACAATGTTATGTATTCCACTTTTCAAATAGTTTTCTCTTTATTAATTGTTTTGTGAATAAGAAGATGAGCCAACTCACCTGGACACAAAAGTGGATTGAACGAGGCTGGATAGCGTTCGGGTTTTGCTTCTTCAACTGCAAAAACAGCAGCAATTAGAGCAAAAAAGAAAATCTGCAAATGAAATGTAAGTGATTAATTTGGATTTTTTTTTTATGCATTTTTTCCACAAGCAAAAATGGAATTTAAAATTTTTCGAGTTTTTTGTTTGTTTTTCTTTATGCTTTCTTTTTTTTTGTTTCGTTTTTAATATTAAATCTCTTCAAATTTTAGATCTACATTGTATTTTAAAATTGTGTAGTTCGCCAATAGTGTTAGTTTTACTTTATTAAAATCACGAGCAAAAATTAATTACAATTAGTTTAAAATTTATTTTCCAAAGTTCAAAATATTGCAAATAAATTTGTTGCCTCTTACCACTTTGGGATTCATGTTGATTTGTAGATTTTGATTTATTTCTTGAACAACAATGACAGTTACAATGCTGCAAATGGTCTGATGCAGTTGAATAGTTCGTGAGGGCTTATATAGGAATTTAATTGTTTCTATTTGCCGTTAAATTAAACAAGTTGAAACAATAATACAATTGATGCATTCTATAAAAATATATTGATATTTCACATAACATATGAATATTTGATTACGATAAATATAAAAGTGGTTTTCGATGTGTGAATCATTATGTATGTGTTATGAACAAAAAAACACATTATATGAGCATAATTGATCGAGCATGATTGAGCGGAAATATTTTATTTTTTTTTCTTCGATTTTATAAATAAAATTCCATTTCGTAGTAATTGCTGTTAAGTGGTCAGTGATTATAAAGAAAATTCTTGTTTTGCATAGTTTAATGTATCGAGAAATATGTGACGAATACGGAAGGTGTGTATTGTTGACTAACACATTTGCTTATCGCTCTTCTTTGACCGGTTTTTCTGTAATAAGTTTTAAATTTGTGTGTCATAACAAACAAAGCACTTATGGTGCTTATGAATTTTCGTCATAGCACATGACCTTCTAATTGGCCAGGTGTGCTTTTGGTTAACGTGACAAGATGTCTGTTGGTATTAGCAAAGCCTCTAGCGAAAATTGCACTTAGTCAATTTTATCATACGAATGATTACATTGCTCGGAGCATCAATTGCTCTGCTTGTGGTAACATTTATTTATTGTCTTTGATAACGGTATTTGAAAGTTGATTTTCGACTACTGTATGTGAAGTTTATCAAATACAAGTTCAAAATATTGATTTTTATGTAAGGCAAACACTTAGATTACTTTTTTCAAACCAATTTTGTTAGTAAAACTTGAGTTTTATTCTATCAAATGTGAAACGTGAATTTCTTCATTGCGATGAAACGAATAAATTTAGTATATAAACCATTGCAGTCACATCAAATGTATCAGTAGCTCATTGAACGTTTTACATTGGAAAACTAACAGTTGTCGCTGAAATCAACCGAATCAAAATGAATTTCAAAGTGGTAAGAAGTAAATATTTATTTAACTAAAATTGCTGGCGCAAATAGAATATCAATTGAAAAACTCAATTCGAAACTAAATAACATTTTTTTTTATTGTCTTAGATTATTTTGTTCGCTCTTATCGCCGCTGTTTATTCAGCCGAACGTACCCCACGTTCATTGTTGTACACATCAAACTTGCGAATTGCTCCAGCCGTTTATGAATCTACAATTCCAGCTTACAACTACTATCGTACACGCTCATTGCCAGCCGACAAGTAAAAAAACATATTTCGTTTTATATTGTGAATTTTGCATTTTGTCATTGTTGACTCAACATTTGTAACATTTTTGAATTACTTTTTTTGTTCATCGTTTGAAACTATCATTTGACCTATTGTTTTACGAATTAATTTTAATATCAATTTTTCTCTTTAAAAAAATCCGTAAATTTGCAGATACCCACCAGGTGTTGATCCATTGAAATGCCCCAACTATCCATACTGCGGAACTGATGCTGGTTCGCTTATTGTCCCACCAGTTGTTCCATATGTTCAACCATCCGCTCAATACGTCGCATATGATTCAGCTATTCCAGCTGCCCGATACGTAACATATGATTCCCTTCCACTCAGCTACAACTCACGTCTCTATGACAACAGCTTATACGTTTACCGTAAATAGACAAATGATTCTTTGGCTCAATCGATTTTTTCTAAAATTCAAATAAATTTACTGAATTATTTCTGAATTAAAATAAATAGCAATTGCAAATGATGTTTTCGTTTTTTTTACAAATTTTTTCTGATTCACTTATTTTTAAATAAAAAATCTTTCAGGTGATTTTCCATTAAAATAGGAAATAAGTTTAAATTTATTATGTTGAGAATAACACAGATATGTGTAACAACATATGTGTGAAAATCTCCTAGAATTTTCTGTTCACTATATTTGTTAGTTCACTTAACACAATGATTTTAGTTAAAATGCAAAATTGTGATCGCGGTTAATAAAATTCATCCTTTTATTCTGATTATTTGGCAGTTCATTTGGTGAGTTCGTTCCATTTTATTTTGATTATTCGTTGCGATTGTTTTCCACGACCACTTGCATTCGACAAAATTATTGGTGATTTGAGCGATGTACGGGCGAAAAATACTCATTAGCATATTAGGGAATAATAGAAAAAAGTAGAACTTATTAGGAGGAACTCTGAGTACACACGTTATATGAAAATATTAGAAATAGTAGAAAAATAGTAGACGATAATAGAAAACCGTGTCTTCCCCCTAGGTAAAAGGTAAGGTAGAAAAGCCTTTAGGGAATTAAAATAGAGCAAATTGGGGCGTAGGATTTGTAATTCATAACAGTTTAGAGCAGTCAATTGTGTGTCATAGATTTGTGAGTGAAAGAATGATGTGGATTTCAATCAAGTTGGGAGGTGCAGTGTATCGTTTCGTGAGTGTGTATTCTCCGTGTGAAGGTACGAATGCAGAAAAGATGAATGATTTTTATGGTGACTTGAATGATATTGTGTATCGTAAGGGAAATGAGAACGTATTTGCTAGGGGATTTTAACGCTCGAGTAGGTAGAGATAATCAGAATCTTGTGAATATTTTAGGCCATTTTGGGGAAGATATGGAAGCGAACGGTAATGGAGGGAGATTATTGGATTTTTGCCAGAGTTCAGATTTAGTGATTACAAATTCATTTTTTAAACACAAGAAAATCCACATGTATTCGTGGGAAAATCCTGACCAGAATCAGATATCCCTTCTCGATTACGTAATCGTAGAAGATAACTTAGGCAAAATAGTTACAGATACGCGTGTGTATAGAAGTGTTGGCCTGGATTCCGATCATTACTTGGTTGCAAGCAAACTACGTATTCCAAAAGGAGTAACGAGTAATATTCGGAAGCCAACCAGTAGAGTGAATGTTAATGAACTGAAGAGTGAAAGAGTAGTGAATGCATATGAAGCTAGATTAGAAGAGAAATTTATGCAAGTTGATATGACTGAGATGTCCGATATCAATGGGGAATGGGATTATTTTAAGAGTTCGATATTGAGTGTCGCAAAGGAAGTTTGCGGAATGCATGTGTGTAAGAATGGTAAAAAGAAGACAGATTGGTGGAATCACGGGTCATATGCCAAATGTTTTTTTACTACATTCGGGCGCATTCAACTCATTTTATTTTTTTGCTCTTACAATTTGCCTACATTAAGGCGTTTGTGAGTAAGCAATCTTTATCATATGTGTACAGCTGCGTTGTTGCATTTCAAAAATTGCAGCGATTCAGACATTTTTAATAAATTGGGATACGTAAAAGAGTGGCGCTGCTTACGTATCACTGAAGCGGAGTTTGATGTGTGGGTGGAATGATGAGGTGCAGGAGGCGGTGAAGGAGAAAAGAGTGAAATGGATGCGTTGGATGCAAAGTAGAAAAGAAGAGGACTTAGAGTCGTATAGGAAACGAAAAAGGATAGTGAAAGAGTTGGTGAGAGCAGCTAAGGATGGTGAATGGGTGAAATTCGGCAATGATTTAGAAGAAGCAGGGCAGCAGAGGAATAAAGTTTTCTGGTCTAAGGTTAAGAACATCCGTAATGGTGGACCCGGGGGTGTTTAGATAGGCGGAGAGTTGTGATTGGTGGGAAGAATGTATTGAAACTTTAAGAGAATATTTGGAGGAACTTTTAATTTAAAACGAGGATCAGAATGTTAGTGCGAATGAAAGTGTGAGTGAGATCCAAGCGGAGGAAATAAGCATAGGTGAGATAGAGCTGGCGGTTAGGAAATTAAGTTGGGGTAAAGCAGCAGTTGAGATTAGGAACGAATATTTAATTTGCAATGATTCAGTAGGGATCCGATGGTTACATCGTTTTGGGGTATTTTTTTTCCCCCAAAGAGGGGGGGGGGGGTTCAGTTATCAGTATTAGCGATTTAGAAGTGGCCTGTACAACTTTGAAATGACCATTAGCAGTTCAAAAACACAAGTTATGCATATTGGGAAAAATCGGAAGCAAAACACTCATTTTCCAAAAATATTTCCACTCGTGTTAAAAAAATATATGTTTACAGCATTTGGTGGGATCAGGAAGGTGTCGTGTATTATGAGCTGCTGAAACCTGGCCAAACGGTTGATGGTAAGTGCTACGAACAACAGTTGATCAAAATGGAGCAAGCATTGAAGGTGAAACATCCACGAATAGCGACTAAACAAGACAAAGTTTCTTTTCACGATGACACTGTCAAGCCACATCGTGCAAACATCGTAAAAAAAATGAAAAAAGACTTCGACTGGGATCAGCTTGATCAACCCCTGTACTCTCCAAACCTTGCTCCTTCGGACTAATATTTGTTTCGATCGATGCAAATTGACCTGGCCGATGTACGCTTTAAAAACATTGAAGAAATACAAAAATGGGTCGCTGACTGGATAGCTTCAAAAGATGAGGAATTCTTTAAACGCGGAATCCATCAACTTCCTGAAAGATGGCGCGAAGTCATGGCTAACGATGTGGAATATATTGGTTAATGTACTTCTTCAAAATTATTAATCATTCATTTAGTTATGAAATAAAATTTTCTTTTCACCGAAAAAAATCGACATTTTTTTTGCACACACCCTATAGCATCTCGAGGACCTATATATCTTTCGCAAAAAATGTGTGTTTCCTTTGACGAGTACGCCAAAAGTCCCTATTTTGGGTACATTCCCATACAAAAGTATCATTTTTCGCCAAAAAAACTCCATCTAGGGACCGAACAAACAATGGAACCGACTTTACTGGGGGTTCGTTAGAGGACCAATATTTTTTTCGCCAAAGAACATGAGTTTCCTTTGGCGAAAATGCCGTAAGATCGCCTATTTTGGACACTTTTCATACAAAAACCATCATTTGGACTGAATATATCTCCATTTAACGGATCCACTATGTGCTCATCATCCATGGCTGAAAATTTAATGGTTTCTATTCCTGAGCTATCGCAACAATTCTGCATCGTCAGATTTTTTTTGGGGGTTTGTTAAGAATGAGCTATCGTGATAACAACTTTTTGCGTACAGCGTACAGCGTACAGGGTATCACTCACTCACATTACGACGCTGAAAAATCTGGTTTTCCGTGCTCTCCTAGGTTCAAAATGTCGAGAAAACGTTTGTTTGCCCCAAATTTGACCAATTGCAACGCATTTACGCACAACGTGTTGTGTGCGGAAAATTAAAAGTCTTAATGACAACAATGAAAGAAACGTTGGCTTAAAACTAAAAGTCACGATGACAGCAAAAAATGAAATATTGGCTAATGTTCGATTGTCATGATGATATACTTCTCACTTGTATAAAAAATCATATGCATTCTTATCAATTTTGAAGTAAAAATTATATTTCTATCATTTATATTTTCAATTCACTTGTTTTTAGAATGATTTTGTTGAAATAATAATAATTTTTTTTTCATTAAATCAGAATGTCTCCGAAAAGTCAAAATCACATTTGAAAAGTAATTTTTTTTATGGGTAAAAATACATTTTTAAGCGAAATTAAAAAGTCTCCAATTTTTTTGGGTCAACAGAAGTTATAAAATTTATATGTCGTTGTGATGTTAGATTCTTATCTTTATTGCCCAAAAAAAAAAAAATGTATCAAGTCATCATGACAATCATTTATAAAAATGTAGTGTTTTGTCTACAATTGAAGATAAAACCTAATCAATCTTTAAGAAACTGAATCAGCCACCATTCGCAAAATTTTTTCAACTTTTATTTATCTAATCAAAATAATGAGAATAAAATAGTTAAATATAAGCGTTTAAAAGATCTTTCTGGCTATTACCAATCAAACGTACTTTCGTTAACCATCCAATTGAAAAATATTTTTTTTACATTTTTTTTTCGAAGTTCTTTTATTGAAAAAAAAAAAAAACAAAAAATAAGAAAAACAACATATGAAAATGGTTTCAAAAGGGTAAGTGATCCAAATTAGCTTTCGAATTCGTTTTACAATTTGAGATTTCTTTTGGGGAATTTTTAGTTGTTTGACACGAAACAATTTTTTACCTTTATTGGCTGCTATATCGATTATTTCAGTGATTTCCACTGTCTTGATATTAAAAAATGAAAAAAAATTAAAAATTGAACACAAAGCAGCTATTGTAACAAATGGTTTAGAATGTTCAGCCATTGCCAGGTATTTTTTTCAAAATAATTTCATAATAAACTTAATGTGGAAATATATTCAAACGAGTAATTAAAATAAATTCTCAGACAAATGTTTGAAATGGGTGGATCTGTGGCGGATGCAGCTATAGCAGCATTGCTTTGCGAAGGAGTGACTTGTCCACAAAGTACCGGCCTTGGTGGAGGTTTTGTCATGACAATTTACAAAAAAGAAACAAATAAAATGGAAACATTAATTGCAAGAGATGTTGCTCCTCTGGCTGCAACTGAAAATATGTTTGTCAATGCAACAGTGTCGGGCGGAAAAGCGATTACCGTTCCAGGCGAACTCAAAGGCTATTGGGAATTACATAAAAAATATGGCAAATTGAAATGGTCGCAACTATTCAATCCGATCATTAAATTGTGTCGAAATGGTCATAAAGTGAGCCGATATCTCGGTGGAATTTTGAAAAGAATAAAGAATATTTTGTCGAAATCACCAACACTTTCAGAAATTTACATAAATCCACGAACAAAAGATGTTTACAAAGAAGGTGATTTAATCAAAAGAATTAAATTGGCTGATACATTGGAAATTATCAGAGATCAAGGTGTTGATACAATTTACAAAAATGGTTCAATTGGAAGGATGTTGGTTGAGGATATTCAAAAGGCTGGTGGTATCATAACAATTGAAGATTTCATGCAGTATCAAGTTCGATGGGATAAGCCAGTAACGGCGAAATTATTAAATAATAAAACACTTCATACGGTATCATTGCCAGGAAGCGGGCCATTACTTACATTCATATTGAATATTCTGAACAATTATTATACCAAACAAAGAATCCGTAGTATCTATGCAACGTATTGTTGAAGCAATGAAATTTACATACGCTAAACGAACCGAATTGGGTGATGCAAAATTTGTTGTCAATGCACTGAATATTAATAAAAACTTGACCGATCCAAAATTTGCAATGGAAATTCGACAGAAAATTAACGATTTCAAAACGAATCAAGACTATAAGTATTATGGAGCAAATTTTACATCAAAATTTGATCATGGCACAGCAAACCTCAACATTATTTCACCAAATGGTGATGCTATTGCAGTAACCGGTACCATAAATGATTTGTATGTTTTTTGATTTCATTTCATTTTAAGTGTTGAAAATGGTTTTTTGTACAAAGTTTTAATTGTAGATTTGGTTGCGCAATCATTTCCACACAAACTGGAATCATTCTGAACAATGGAATGGATGATTTTTCAGTGCCTGGAAAAATTAATTTGCATGGTATTCCACCTTCACCGGCTAATTTTATTCGCCCAAAAAAGATGCCAATGTCATCAATGTCACCATCGATTTTGCTGGACGAAAATCAAAATGTTGAACTTGTTATTGGTGGAGCAGGTGGCTCAAAAATCACCTCTTCTCTTGCATATGCAAGTCATTCTTCTTTGCTTGCTCATTTCTTTGTTTGTTTCGTCCCGAGGTGTATATGACAGTTGTGAATGTTAAAAACATTTGCGTGTTGCTTTTACTATTATTGTTGTTGTATGATGTACATTGGTGTATACAGGCTAACATTTGCCAAACATTCGCACAAATCCACGAGCGTCATTTGCCCCTCGTTTCGTCCTTCTCCTTTTTCTATTTTATTTTTTTTTTTTATATGTTTTCAAAATTAAATTTCGTTTCAGGTGTTAATTCGATACCTATTTTTCAATGAACCTATAGAGACTGCGATGGCTGCACCTCGGTTACATCATCAATTGGCTCCAATGCTACTGCAATATGACGAAGGCATTCCGAAAAATATAATTAAAGGATTACATGATATTGGTCATGTAATGAATAAAAGCCATCCAACAATTGCATTTTCATCTGTAACTGCAATCGGCAGACATGGAAACCAATTAAAGCCCATTTATGAACGGAGGAGAGGCGGAAGTATAGAAGTCTTTTAAATAAATTATAGCATTCATTTGAGCTATTTGGAGAAAAAATCAAAAAGTATATTACTTTGAATTTGGTTCATAAAATTGAAATTTGATTGAAAATAAAAATATTAGAGTTTTTTTTTTTGGAATGTAAATGTTCATTTTTATTTCACTTGTATTGTGCACATGAACTCAATATCGAGTGTCATCAGAGTGAGTCGATATTTTCTAGAATCCATTCGTAATAATAAGACACTTTGGCGTATGCATCAGGGTAGCCAAGGGCGCAAGGGACACCAAAATTAACAACACCAACTAAGTATTCGTTATAAACAAGCGGTCCGCCAGAATCACCCTGTAATTGAACTTTATAAATTGGAAAACCATTCAAAATGATTAAAAGCACTATACTCACATGGCAAGCTCCTTCGCCAACCTTATTGTAGGTGCAAATGTGACCATCATGCAGATTTACTTTGCCCGAGAAGATATCTCTGCATGTCTGTGTGGACACGGCGGTCAAATTGATAATTTGCAATATATTGGGTAGCGAACCTCCAGCCTAAATATAATATTCAAATCCATGTTGAAATTATTTCTCAGAAATGGACAAGAAACTCTAACTCACACTCAATCGACCCCATCCAGTTAATTGAAGTTCAACATCATCACCTACTTCATCTTCCATTAATTCAATTGTCGCCACTTTTTCATCAAATTGAATTTCAGATGCGACTTTAATCAAACCAATATCGTTTGCAAATTGGGGATTACCATAATCTTTGTGTGTTATTATCTCAGTCACTTTGTATCGTGTTCCACCATTTTTCAAATCAATTGTTCCAACTAAAACTTCTAAATCACTTGGTGATTGCCAGATAACACAATGGCTTGCTGTAAGTATCCATGTCTCTGAGATTATAGCACAACCACAAAAATGTTGACCATCCAATTGTAAGGAGCACTGATACGGAGCATCGCCATCTTTTGCATTCTGTCCTCCAACAATACGTGATCCTTGTGGTGGGTACACTGGAATGAAGAAAAAATAAACGATTTGATAAAAAAACAAGATGTCTTACATCCGCAAGATGAACTTTTCCGCACTGAAAATCCAACGCACACTGACATTAATTTGACAGCGAATACTACAATATTTGTTTTCAATTGTCATATTTCCAACGAAAATTGTGAAGTTTACAACCATGGTTGGAATTCTATACATCACAGATTTGTTTGCACTAATACCAACTTGCTTGAGTGCGAAATTGGAATGTTACATTTACAACCAAATACGCAAATGCTTTGGTATTATTGCAAACAAATCTGTGATGTATAGAATTCCAACCATGGTTATAAAGTTCACAATTTTGATGGAAATATGACATTTGAAAACAAATGTTGTCGTATTCGCTGTCAAATTAATGTCAGTGCATACAATTTATCCAATTTCTCTTACGAATTCGTTACATTTTATCTTAAAATAACATATTTATATGTTTTTACATAGTCAAAAGAACTTATTCTCTAACTAAAGTAGTCCCATACTATGACATTTTCCTTGGGAAGGAAACTTGTAGAGGAAATGCATTTTTGAAACCAAAATAAGATGAATTAAGCAACATTCGAGGACCTATATTTTTTCGCAAAAAAATATGAGTTTCTTATGAGGAAAACGCCAAAAAATTCCTATTTTAGGTACTTTCCCATACAAAAGTGTCATTTTTCACCAAAAAACAAAGGATCTAGCGACCGAACAAACAATGGAACCGACTTTCCAATGTTCGGGATATCCAAATATGAATTTCCTTTGACGAAAATGCCGTGAAATGCCTATTTTGGACACTTTTCATACAAAAATCATCATTTGGATATATTTAACGGATCGACTATGCGGTCATCATCCATGGCTCAAAATTTAATGGTTTCTATTCCTGAACTATCCTAACAATTCTGCATTATCAGATTTTTTTTGGGCTCGTTGGGAATGAGCTATCGTGTTAACAACTTTTTGCGTACCGAGTACAGCGTACAGGATACCACACACTCACATTACGACGCTCCAAAAATTGGTTTTTCGTGTTCTTCTAGGTTCAAAACGCCGAAAAATTTTTAGTGTTGAGTGCCCTTAATTTTTTGGCCGATTACAATACTTTTACGTACAACATGTTGTGTGCGGAAAAGTAAAAAAAGTTTTGAAATTTCCAAAATTTAAATTTTCTATCTGTAATCTTCTTTTAAATTTTCAAATTGGAAGAAAAAAATGTTAAATTTTTTTTTTCAAAATCTGAGCAAAAACTATAGTAAAATTACCTATAAAATCCGACGATGAAGCAGTGATTGCCTGCAAAATACAGAACAGAGCAAAAAGAATTAATTTCATTCTGATGAAAATTCTTTGTAAGTGAAAAGAACAACTGAACATCTCAATCAGAATTTGCACTATTTATACGAAAAAACAATTATTCATTTTCTAAAGTTTTCCTCATTACACAAACATTCCAAAGCTAGATATCATTATCAGTAATATTTGGCTTGAATGAATATTAATTATTTTATGATCGATGTTACGAAGACGTTTATTGTGGAATTTCTGAAATTTATCGTCGATACTATTATATTATTTTCGAATATTTGCACAATGAAAACATAAATTTACACATTTTCTAAACAAATAAAATGAAAATAACAATTGACATAAAAACAAATCAAAGACGTGTCAAGTGGTTCTTTGACATGGGGAATTGATTACAAATGGAATTTAGTTAAACAGTGTTAAAATACGTACTTCCAATGTTTAGTTCATTGTTTACTGGGTTATCAAACGGTGCAATGAAATGGAATGTGTGCATGAATGCCACTTGTGGTTTTCCGTCTGCTTTTTTTCTAGTAATCATTCTTCAAAATAATGCTTGTCTCTATTCAATTGACACATATCTTTGTTTTCTCTTTGTAATTGGTTTTTGTCTGTTTCTACATGTAAAAATCGAACTAGTTAAAGACGACATTATCTCAATCAAAACTTGATCGACCTAATATTTCGGCAAGAAATCAAACATATCAGACATGTTGCTTCAATGTATTGTTTCCAATATTTTTCGGATTTTACAGGGAGAATTATTATTTTAAATTGAGGAAACGATCTTTTCAAGGAATTTAAGAATTTCTTCCACTTTCGCTCTATGAAATATGATCACACTTTGACATTAATGACTTCAAAGGGATGATCATAATCATGTTTTATTTCAAAGGAAGGTCATTAAATTAAGCAATGATTCGTATCCTACCGAATGAATTTATTTAAAAAAAAAAAATTACGAAAAAAATAACCAACTTTCACGGATTTATCACTGAAATGAGTAATTATTTGCTGTTTATTTATTAGCTACTTGACGTTATTGATAAAACTATATATTGTGATTGAGTATAAGTTAACGACATTCAACGTGTATCAACTGTGACTTTCGGTTGAATCGATGAAATTGCACACCATTTGAGGGTTTTTTCATATTCATCGAATAATTATAATAAAATTCGAAGTATGAAGCTTTTGAATTCTTTTTTTTTCAAGAATACGCGCACATGCTTTAGTAATAATCAAAGGTATTTATTCTTTTTCAAAATGTTTGGATCATTTTCAAAATGTACATATTGTCTTAAAAATACATGAATACAAGCTGTGAACATTCGATTAGTTAGGTGGATTCGGTGTTACTTTTCACCCAGTCGTAAAGATGGGAAATCTTCGCATATGCATCCGGATAGCCTTTGGCACAACTGAAATGTGAAATACAAATCGAATGTAAAAAAAGTATTTTTTTTTTTTTTAAATCACAAGAAGATTGAATCAATTTCATCAATCGATTGACTGAGAAAAAAGAATAATCGAATTATTTTGTTCCTTCAGAAATAGAAAAAATGAATTGATTGGTCTCAGATTATTATTTGAAAATAAAGAAAATTAAATATCTTACGGAACGCCCCAATTCACAATTCCCACAAGTGAATTTTTGTAAACTAGTGGTCCACCGGAGTCGCCCTATTAGAAAAACAAATACAAAGAAATGAATCGTTTCAAAACAAATTTGAATGAATTTTCGGAAATGTTCTGAAATGAGTTTAATTGTGATTTTAAATCGCGTACATTACAAGCGCCTTCACCAGTTTTTGTAAATGTGCAAATATGACTGTCATCGACATTAATGTCTTCGTTTTTGTAAATTGCTCTACATTTTTCTGTCGATACAGCATTCAGAGTGATAATTTGAAGTTGTCTTGCTGCTAGACCGCCGCTCTAATGATGCATATTCAAATGAAATCCTCATGAGAATACAATAAAATAATCAATGAAATTTTGTGAAAGTAAAAGAAAAGATGTTACTCTCAATGCACCCCATCCGGTTAACTTAACAATTGCATCATCTGGTATATCATTCTTTGATAGTTGAATCGGTTGAACTTTTTCATTGAATTCAATCGATCCTTTGATTCGAACAACAGCAATATCATTTGCATATTGTGGCTTATTATACGATTCATGCTTAATGAACTTTTGAATTGCATAGCGTTTCCCACCTTTTCTCAAGTCATTTGTTCCAACCAAAACACGGACAAGAAATGATAATCTAAATGTAAAATGCAAATTTTGATTTCATTTGAAATTAATCAAAATGTAAAAAAAAAAAATCACCCAATGGAACAATGTGCAGCGGTGATTATCCAGTCTTTTGATATTATAGCACATCCACACGAATGTTGACCGAGCATTTGCAGTGAACATTGGTATGGAGCCTCACCATCTTTTGCATTTATTCCTCCAACAACACGAAAACCCGATTCATCTGGCGGATACACTAATGGATATTTTAAAAAAATAAGAAAATTTTTTTAGTTCAAATTGCATTTACTTACTTCTTGAATCAGTCAGATTCAATGCAGAAATTGACTGCAAAATACAACAAATAGTAAACAATTCCCACTTCATATTGGAACAAAATTCTCTTTTTAATCAATGAACGAACGAAAACTAATCAATCTCTTCTGATTGACTATTTATATTAACACTTTATACGGCCTTTTTGTAGATCAACTAAGTGAGTTTTTGACACAAAAAATTGTCTAGTTTAATTTCAATTTAGATTATCTATCAGTCTTTGGACTACACTTGATATTTATGTTTATTTGAAGTGTTGTCATAAGTACCGTGATTAGTAACTAGGTAATTGTTGTTTAATCTTGAGAAATTGGAATTAAAGTGTTTCTAAAAAAAAAAAAATGGAAAATTCATTTTGATTTCATGTTTACAGTTTCAATATGTCAGGAATCGTATAAAAGGGAAACGTTGGTAGCATACGGTAAACGTTTTTTTTCCTTTCATTTCAGATGGATCGTCATCATTTCTAACTGAAGTTGATTGAGTGTCAATATAAAACAATCTGAAACAGGACTAAATGCTCTAAAAAAAGCTACAATTCATCAATTCAAACAGCGTTTCAGATAGTTGATAAAAAATTCACTCTGAGTGTTTATGTCACATATTTTTGCACCATTCCAATGTCACCTAATAAAGAATCTGGTTTGTTCGAAATTACACTGTACGCGGATGCAATAAATAATTATTCACAGTGAAACCATTACTTGAATTGATTTTCTCATTTGTTTTCTATCTTATTTCATTTCATGTTGAACAAACATGGATAAACAAATACAAAATGAGTAGAATGTCGATATAATAAGTATTTAAAATGGCATTTATTTATTTGAACTTCATTTGTAATTTAGAGTTCTAAAAAATGTTGCAATAATAATTTTTTCAAGTGTAAGCTTCACACTTCATACGTTTACAGACTAAAAAGTATTGTCTACACACGACAGAAAAAATGCAATGGGCAGAGTTGTCAACGTAACGATCGAACGCAAATTTTTTTTTCTCAGAAGATTGAATTCTGGTTTTCAATGTTTATTCGTTCATGAAAAATTGTTTCCTTTTCGCCTGAAACGTGTAAAACCAAAACTTCAAGTGGACAACCAACAAACATACAACATAGTCTAGAATAATGCTATCAACTGTACTATTTTTTGATGATATGATGCGTTGGATTATTATCTTCTGTCATGGGCTCCACATTTTGAAATATTTCATCAACCCATGAAGGATTGAAAAATTTTCCTGACCATCATTAAAAAATCGTTTCAGATTATGTCTTTCATGCGTACGATGACAACTTCAATGCGTAGAGGGCATACCGATATTTTTCACTCTACGAATATTCATCGTTGTATCAACAGAAAACCTCACCCACAGGAATGTGTCTGTCATTTGAATAACCCTACGTGTGGTTGATATTAAATCTAACGAAAATTGAAACTTTTCCAACGATGCTTGGTATTCCACATTACAGATTTGTTTGCTCCAATACCAACTCGCTTGAGCGCGCAATCGAAATGTCACATTTACAACCAAATACGCAAATGCATTGGTATTAATGCAAAAAAATCTGCCTTGTACAGAATCCCAACCATAGCTGTAAACTTTGCAACTTTCGTTGGAAATATGACATTTTAAATCAAATGTTGGATTATTTGCTGTCAAATTACTCTGGGTGCGCTGGGATGAAATTTTCAAACATATAAGTCAACATCAAGTACCATTTGAAGAATTTTCATGTGTAATTGAATTTATTTTATGTTATGTTTTCCGGGTACATCTGCTCCAGTTAAATGTGTATGCGCAAAAATGAAAAAAATGGGACATTAGAAAAACCTCCTTTGTTGCCATAAACTCCAAAATCTATCCTTTTTGTAAAAAATAATATGAACTATGATTGCGGTGAATTATATAAGTTTCTCAAAGAACAACCAGATCTCTTGAGGAAAATTTCAGCTTAAGAAAAATATGAGTTCAAACAACCCAAAACAATTGCGATAGCAGTCCCGGTGCCATGTTTATCGATTCAATTTAAAGAATTTGACTACATTTTACTGATATTTTGAAAATTTATATGTAAAAAAAAAACATTTATTACACGAAATCATGAAAATTGTTGATTTACTATATTTTGCACTATTTTTCAAGAGAGTGTACTATTAAGTCTAATTTTTTTGACTCTAAAAAAATCGAATGTCCTATTTTTTTTTGCAAAAATAAGTTGGTAGTATTAGTCCAGAACAAGGTAATTTTGAAAAAAACTGGTTTTCTGTAATTTGACCCAAATATGAGCGAAGCGTTCGTGGACAACTCTGGCAATGAGTTTCGTCGTATTGCATTTAAGCTTATCGCAAACTGTTATTTGTTTTCAATGTCACAATGCAGTTTTTTCCACAATATTCATGTGTCATCTTCATTGGGTTGGTAAACTTGAACTTGGACTTGAAAAACACATTATTGCCACTTTTTGTAGAATACATTTTACAATCGAAATTTCGTTGTAAATTATCGACATTCTGTGCATTTTTGTCGATATTTTTTATTGCAAAGTAAAGTGACATCAGCAGAAAAGACAACAAACCATTGAAAATCAATAACGTAAATTTTTTTATTTTTTCCCGTGTGAAAAATTATTTGTTTTGTCGTTTTCTTGTACAGAAAACACTGGAGTTTTATTTAAGAGGCAAATAATTGCCTATTCGCAGATAAATCGTCGAAATATTTAGTTTGATGTAACTTTGTGTTGAATCCAATCGTACAAGTAAGAAATTTTGGCATATGCATCGGGATAACCGCGAGCGCATAGAACTCCCCAATTGACGACACCAACTAATGAGTTATTGTAAACAAGTGGTCCACCTGAGTCTCCCTGTGAATTCATAAATTTTATTCAACAATTGATTGAATGAATTTCAACGAGATGAATCCGTTTAAATGGCTTACATTACAAGCGCCTTCACGGCCTTTGTTCAAAGTGCAAATGTGACTGTCGTGAACACTACTACCGTTATAGATTTTTCTACATCGTTCCGTTGACACAGCATTCAATTTGATAATTTGCAAGAGTTGTGGCAATTGACCTCCAGCCTAACAAAATAAATAAGTTTGAATGAATTTGATAAAAATTGTAGAATATTGATTGACTTACACTCAATCGACCCCATCCGGTTAACTGAAATAGAGCACGGTCTGGAACTTCATCTTTTAACAATTCAATTGGTTGAACTTTTTCGTTGAATTCAATTGAGTCTTTTAGTTTAATAATTGCAATATCATTGGCAAAACGTGGTTTATTGTATTCTTCATGACTTATGGCCCGGTCAACTTTGTAGTATCTACCACCAGATTTTAAATCATTTGTCCCCACCAATACTTGCATAACCTGTGGCGTAAATCTTTGAGAAAATATGCCGAAATTGCATTTTAAATTTAGTCGAATAAATAAAATAAATTTGTTTTGAGCTACCCGTCAACGCAATGTGCTGCTGTAATAATATAATTCTCAGAGAATATCGAACATCCACAGTAATGTCTTGTACCTAGTTGCAATGAACATTGGAATGGAGCGATACCGTCTTCAGCATTTTGTCCACCAACAATACGCGATAACATTCCTTGCAGCGGATACACTAATTCAATGTTTTAAAAACATTTTCAAATGCATGAAAAAGTCACTACAATTTACTGTTTTTTAAATAACAAAGCTTACTTATTAAATTTGACCAATCAGTGGCCATTATTGTGTGAAGAATGCAGCACAAAACAAACAGTGGAAATTTCATTTCGATTTAGCTAATAAATGTCTTTATTAAACTATGGAATATTAAGAATCTAATGATTCAGCCAGGCGTTCGTCTATTTATATTAATAATTTCAATGGGTTTTTTAGATAAACCAACACTCGAAAAGAGACTTCATTATCTCAAAAATTTTGGGACAATTGAACATTCATATGTACTTCGTAGTAAACAACTAGGTCATACCCCTTTCGCATTTTTTGCACTAAAAACCATTATTTTATTTTGCACTAAAAACCATTCCCTAATCAATGGGGGATTA